>JAQIXL010002260.1:0-13741 GCA_034700245.1 Poikilolaimus oxycercus | reverse complement strand
TCGGCCTTGCCCTTCTTGGTGATCCAGTTACAGCGATAGCGAAGCTTGAACTGATATCCCGGAGCCAACATGGCCAGACTTTCTCCCGTCAGCTGCAGCCAGACGGCTTGTGCGAATTCCGAGGCATTGTCGGCCGGCTGTCCGGTTGTCACTTGAAACTGAAGCCCGCCGAGGTAGAATGGCGGCAAGTCGACACGAGGCTTCGCCTCCTGGCCTTCTTTCGCATCCCAGAGAACGTCGAAAGAGAGCTTCTTCTTGAAGACATTCGCCGACGAGAGATCGAAGCCCGCCATCGTCTCTACAATATCACGTTTAGCTCTTGATTTCTTATCATTTTGACCATGATGTCTCTTGTTTAGAAAGGCTAATTTAGATAAGGCATTCAGCAAAAGCAAGAAAATCGCTAACCGTTCATTTTTTCGCTGGAAAAGACACTCAGCAGGCGGCGCAACGCCCTTCTCACGAACTGAAAAGTGCTTATTAGTCATCTTCGATAAGAGCAACATGCGAAAACACGTGGACAACGGCATAAACAAAGAGAAAACACAAAAGAATAGAGAGAAACGAAGAGAAAATACGAAATTGGAAATATTTCAAAGGTGGAAACCAGGGATGGGAGTTTTTTGCTTTTTGTTTTTTTGTTTTTTGCTTTTTTTGGTATTTTTGACAGATTTTTTGTTGTTTTTTGTTTTTTGATTTTTTGCCGAAGTTCGACCAAAAAACAAAAAAAATTCAGCATGCATCTGCAGGCTAAAAAGCTAAAATCGAGCACTTATTTTCAACGCTGGTGCAATTCTCACTCACTTGCGTGCATGTATTACTGCTGAGAGTCTAGAGAAACCTACTTTTCTTCAACAAAATATCCGCACGTAGTGACGATTCTACGCAAACTCTACGCTTTTAGTGCGATTCTACGCTTTTCTGACGTCTTTTCAACCTTTTTTATTGTTGACTGGAGTATAATAAAGGTGAAGATGATCATTTTTGCTTGGATGTACTACTACAACGTTGGTTTTCCACTGCCATTAAAATTTTTTGTTTTTTGTTTTTTGTTTTCTGATTTTCAGAAATTTTTTGATTTTACCGTTTTTTGTTTTTTGTTTTTCAAATTTCGTTTACCTCCCATCCCTGGTGGAAACCTCTGTTCTTTGTAGCTACGGACTCAATAAATTCAACCGAGATCTTTATCAACGACTTCAAGGCAACTTCAACAATTAATAACAAGAAGCATAATTAGGCCAGATCTCGAAAGCGGGCGACGACAAGTTCCAGATTCTCCCTCTTGAATTGGTCTTCATCATAGATTGACTGCAGGTCCTCCTTATCCATTTCACTAAGGTTCTTCTTGAAGACGGTTTTCAAGTCGAAGGCATCCGCGATGATCAGCGTCTTCACCTTCTCATCCGAGTCCATCTCCGACGTCTCCATCATAAACTTCTCGATCTCCGACTTGAGAGTCATATTCTCGAAGCGATCCGCTAGGACGAGAAGCGTCTCGACTCTCTTGAGATCCAATGGTCGAGCAGGCATCGGATAGACGCAGTAGACATATTCCAGAAGCTCTTCTTGTTTAATTTCTCGCAGAGTCACTTCTTCTTGATCCTTCTCCTTGAAATCGCCAAAGAAGAGCGTTCGAAAGAAGAATGAGCACTTGGCAAGAATTGACTTGTTCACGAAGACGACTTTGTCCTCATCGTCCTTGAGGATTAGCTTGCAATCACTCAGGTTCTTCTTCGCCTCCTCGGCATCCACAAAGAGAAGACGATAAGGGAAAGCATCGGTGAAGACGAAGTCGATATCCACCATGCATCGTTCGGCGTACTTGAAACGAGTCAGCGGGACACCGATGTTATCGTCCCCAAGCTCTCCACTTCCCGGCCTCGCATTCCAAATGTCTTCAATAGTCTTGGTTCCGCTCCAGGCACGGAAGTCAACGTCGATGATGAAATTCGAAGCCATCATCGCCAGGCTCGATTCCGTCAGCTTGAGAGAGACGGCGTGCGGAGCATCCAAATCTTGCGGAATCGGCTCGACGACGACTTGGAACTTGAGACCGCCGAGCGAGAAGGCGAGCAGGTCGACGTGTGGATTCGTCTTTTCGACGTCCATTTCGTCCCAGAGAACACCGAACGCGAGGTGCGCCTTGAATTTGTTCGCCGTTGCGAGGTCGAAGCCGGCCAACGTCATCTCTGCAAAACGATATTTTATCTTTAAAGTGCAATAGCATGTCATGTCAGAGAAAAAAAAAAGCATTGGTCTGGTCGCTAACAACCGAAGAAAGAGCCAACCTGTCATTGTTTTCCCTGAAGTCGGCACAACTCGAACGACGGGGTCAAGTCTTTCGATCTGCAAAACGTTACTTCTAGCACGGAGGCAAAAAATCAGAAAGAGAAAAGGAAGAAAATTTGCTTTGACGAAAGCTACATCGACAATAAGGATGTCAAGACCAAGAAGCACTCGATATCAGAAGAGTTACAACTCCTTCGCTCCAATCAGTCCACGAGAACACCCACGAAGTTTATCCGCATCTGTTTTGTCAAAGAAACTAAAGAGAAAATGGCATTTCATGGCAAAATCATAAAGTGATCAATACAGATCTCGAAAGTAAGAGAAGAGGGCGACAAGATTCTCCTTCTTCAGATTCGAAATCGCCTCATCATCCACAATCCTAATGTCCTCCTTCTTCATCTCATACATATTCTTGATGAAGACGGCTCGAAAGTTGTTCGCGTCGGCCAAGATGAGCGTCTTCAGCTTTTCCTTCGGTGTCTTGTCCGTCATGTTCAGCAAGAAATCCTCAAGTTTCACTTTGAGAACCTCATTCTGGAAGCGGTTTGCCAGATTGAGCAGCGTCTCGATTCTCTTGAAAGCCAATGACCGGGCTGGCATTGCATCGACACAATAGAGGTATTCAAGGAAATCCTCTTGCTTGACGTTGTCTAGCTTGATCACTTCCTCGTCCTTCTTCTTAGAATCGTCGAAGAAAAGAGTGTGAAAGAACGGCGAACGCATCGCGAGGACGGCCTTGTTCACGAAGATCTCCTTGTCCTCGTCGTCCACCAAGACGATCTTGCAATCATTCAGCTTCTCCTTTGCCGCTTCTTCATCCACGAAAGGAAGGCGATATAGGAAGATGTCGTGGAGCTTCATCTTCAGATCGACATAGAGAAGTCCCTCGGGGAACCTCGCTTCGTTCAGGAAAGAGCATGCTGTCTTGTCCGCATCAAACACTTCCGTCTTTGACTGCGTCGACCTGGCGATTGCCCTTAGTTGAGGATATACGGCTTTCGTCCATTTGCAGACGATCGAGACGTCGATTTGGAAGCCGCGGGCGAGAATGGCCAGACTGGCCGTCGAGAGCTCGAGAAAGAGAAAAGTCTCATTCAGCACAGATCGGATCGTGACTTGAAATCCAAAACCGCCGACGAAGAATTCCGGCTCATCAACGCGAGGGTTCTTCTTGACGCCGCTACTCTCGTCCCAGAGAATCTTGAAAGCGAGCTGCTTCTCGAGGACATCGATCGTCGTTGGATCTAAACCTCGCTGTCCTGCAAGCAATACTCTTAGTAAATCAAAAGAAGCAGTCTTTTTCCGAAATTAAACACAAAGCAAAGCATCCAACCTATCATTCTCTTTAGTCGATCGATGAAACACGACGAGCACACGACGCTTTCTTTCCTTTTGAACGGCAATTAGAGCCGAATCCATAGCTGAGAAGTATTTCAACCGTTCTCAAAACGTCTTCAACGAACACACTCACAATAAGTTTCAAAGCTTCTTTATCCTCCATGAAGGCCAAGTTACAACAATCTCTGCCAAGTAACAAAAACTCTCTCGTAACAGAAACATTCACAAACGACCAAGAATGCAAGCGACGAGAAGCTCGACATGCTCCTTCTTGAATTCTTTACACATTGCCGGACTCAGCGCCTTCAGCTCCGTCTTGTTCATCGCCTTGAGAGTAGTGCGGAAGACATCGGACATGTTGAGGTTATCGGCCAAGATCAATGTCAGGCAATTCTCCTTGGCGCTCTTTTTCTTCTTGCCCTTCACGAATTCTTTGATTGTCGAAATGAGGGCGTCGTTCTGGAAGCGATCGGCCAGAATGTGAAGTTTCTCGAGTCTCTTGAAATTGAGCGGCCGATTGGGCGGCGGATAGACGCAAGAGAGATAGTCGAGGAAATCCGTTTGCTTCACATCGCTCAGCCTCACAATATCCGTATCCCCCTTCTCTTTGATGTCTTCATAGAGGAGCGTGCGGAAGAAGGGCGAGTTCATGGCGAGGAGGTTCTTGTGGGCGAAGACTTCCTTGTCCTCGTCGTCCACCAGCACAATCTTGACATCGCTGAGATTCTGCTTCGCCTCTTCGGCATCCACAAACTTGCGTGGTCGAAGAACGACATCCACGAACTTCATGGTGATATCGACGTCGCAGTGTTTCGTCAGACGAAACGGGAAGACTTTGACGCTTCCAGCTTGATCGAATGAAGCCTCGGACTCCATGACGCTTTCACCGGAGATTCCAGCCTCATTCACAAATCTCGCCTTGAACTTCGCGACTTTGATTTCATATCCAGGAAGCAAGTTCTTCTTGCTTCTCTCGGCCAAATCAACGAAAATAGCGTACGGCTTGTTCAGCGCGTCCTCTTCGTTCTGGCGAATGTTGAGTTGAAAGTCGAGTCCTCCAAGCGAGAAGTCGGGATTGTCGATGCGCTGATTGGTCCTTACATCGGCGACCTTGTAGTAGAGAATCTCGAAGGAAGTCTTCTTCTTGAAGACGCTCGACATCGGCACTTGAACTATCTGTCGCTTTCAACTCTGCAAAAACGAATCACACGGATCAGGTAGGAGTTGAATAAAAATATAAAAGAATTGCTTTGACGATTATTTTCTGAACAAGACCTTGGACAACAGGATTTATCAAGAAAGATAACGTCGGTCAAACAGATCAGCTCAACAAACAATTTAGGAGACGTTCACACAAAGCCATGCATGTGAGCCACAAAAAGTTCAAGGTTCTCCCTCTGGAACTTGATGAACGTATTCAATTTCAGCATCCTCACGTCCTCCTTGCTTATCATCTTGAGCGTGGCGCGAAACAGTTTCGGCATATCGAAGCTGTCCGCGAAGATGAGAGTCTGACGAGTTTGTTCGGGAGTCTTGTCCTTCTTCTCCGTCAAGAACTTCTCAATTGACCAGGTAAGGACGTCATTCTGGAAGCGATAAGCCAAGTTGAGAAGCGTTCCGATGGTCTTGAAGGAGAATGGAGGATTCGGAGGCGGATAGATGCTGCGAAGATACTCAACGAAGTCCTCTTGCTTCAGGTTGTCCAGCTCGATCACGCCTTCCTGCTCCTTCTTGACCTCGTCGAAGAAGAGCTTTTGAAAGAACGGCGAGTGCATGGCGAGGATGTTCTTGTTGATGAAGACCGTCTTGTTCTCATCATCCGTCAGCACAATCTTGCAATCGCTTTGGTGCTTCTTCGCCAGCTCAGCATCCAAAAACTGAAGACGACGAAAGAAGACGGCGCGGAAGTTCATCTCCAGGTCGATTTCCACATGAGTCACTGACGCGAAACTAATGATGTTGTTGCCTTCAGCACCAAGTCTCAGTTCCTCGTTTTCGTCGTAGACTTCCGTCTCGCCTTTCGAAGTGACCAAGATGAAGGCGTAATAGACGCGGATCTCGAAGTCCGGCAGCAGGAGCTTCTGACTCCGCTCCATCATCTCCAGCCAGATCCCATGCGGGAAGCGAGCTCCTTCTTCATTCAACTGCAGCGACAGTTGAAAACCGAGTCCGCCGACGAAGAATTCTGGCACGTCGATGTGCGGAATCTTCTTTTCTTCAACGTCATCCCACTGAACGTCAAAGGCGACCTTCTTCTTCAAGTCGTTCAGCGTTGATGGATCGAAGTCGGCCACGGTTATCTCTGCAAAGAAGTTCTTCGTTAGAGAATTTGCCACAAGAGACGCTGCATTCAACTCCCCCAAAACATTCTGCTCTTCAAGCGATGAGCATATCCCATAAACCAAGCAATGATCACGAACCTGACATGGCTCCGTTGAAAAGATGACCCGACAATTTTCGAGCTGTTTCTGCTAAAGCTAAATTTTCACATGGCAATATTGATTGAAAAGGTATAAAAATCGTCTTCCGAACGACTTCTCTTGAGCTAGTTTTCAAAAAGACCCTCAGTTTTATTCGTTGGCAGGTAGAAAAGCTCAACAAAGAAATGCGTTCAACAGAAGATTCACCCAAAGTTCACATCAAATTCAATAAATAAGTTCTCTTTCAATAAATATGAGTCACGAAAAGCTCCAGGTTCTCCCTTTCGAACTTCGTGAACGTCGCTGGCTTCAACACCTTCGCCTCTTTCTTGCGCATCGTCTTGAGAGTGGAGCGAAACAACTGTGGCATATTGTACTCGTCGGCCAAGATGAGAGTCTGGCGCGCCTCTTCGGGGGTTTTGTCCTTCTTCTCCGTCAAGAACTTCTTGATTGACCAGGTAAGAACGTCATTCTGGAATCGATCAGCCAACCTGAGAAGCTTCTCGATAGTCTCGAAGATGAACGAAGGATTCGGGGACGGGTAGACATGGCAGAGATACTCAACGAAGTCCTCCTGTGTCATGTCGCCGAGCTTGATCACATCTTGGTCCCTCTCCTTGAACTCGCCGAAGAAAAGCGTTCGGAAGAACGGAGAATTGAAGGCGAGGAGAGCTTTGTTGACATACACCGACTTGTCTCCGTCGTCCTTCATCAAGATCTTGCAATCGCTTTGGTTCTTCTTCGCCAGCTCAGCATCCAAGAACTGAACATGACGGAAGAAGACAGCGAGGAAGTTCATCTCCAAGTCGATTTCCACGTGAGACATCGATGAAAAAGAGTAGAGATAGACGCTCTCCGTGCACAGTGTGTCGTGGCTTTCGTCGCACACTTTCGTCTCGCCTTTCCAATTGACGAAGGTGAATTTGTATTTGAGACGAATCTCGAAATCCGGCAGCAAGAGTTTCTGGCTCGGCTGCACCATCTCCAGCCAGACGTCGTGCGGGTCATCAGTGTCGCCCGGGAACAGTCGTAGCGATAAATGAAATCCGAGTCCGCCAATGGAGAACTCGGGCACATCGATGTGTGGATTGACCTTCTTTCCATCGACTTCGTCCCAGTGAACGTTAAAGGCGACCTTCTTCTTGAAGTTGTTCACCGTCGATGAATCGAAGCCCGGTACAGTTGTATCTGCAATACATTCTTTAGGCCCATACGTGAAAGGAAGCACAACGCGAATAACAGATTGAATAGTACAAACCTGTCATTCTGCTTCTTTAGTAGCTCGAGACACTCGTCACGCCTTTGAAAGAATTTCTCTGAAAACAAGAACTTCACGTATTCAACATTACAGAGAATTTGGAGAGACGACCCAATTGTTCTCGTGGTATCAACAAGGACAAAACCTTCGAATCAAACCAAAATAAACCAGAAGATCTGCTACGAAGACGTTTATCTCCTTAAGAAAAAGCAATACCGAACAACATCAAGATCGAACAATCAAAAGTGTTCACAAATCCAGGACATGAGCCAAAATAAGATCCAGGTTTGTATTTTTGAAGTTCCTACGAGCCGCTGGATCCAATCCCTTCAATTCCGCCTTGTCCATCGCCATCAGCGTCTCGTTGAATAGCGTCGTCATGCCGTACTTCTCCGCCCAAATAAGCATCACTTGTTTTTCTTCGGAAGTGTTGTTCGTTTTTTCCAATAGGAACTTTTCAATTAACGAAATGAGCAAATCGTTCTGGAAACGGTCTGCCAAGATCAGAAGAGTTTCAAGCCTCCTGAAGGCAAATGGGCGATTGGGTGGCGGGTAGACACAGCTGAGATACTCCAGGAAGTCCGCTTCTTGCACACCGCTCAGCGTCACGACATCTTGACCTTTCTCTTTGAAATCTCCGAAGAACAGCGTGTTGAAGAAGGGCGAACGCATTGCGAGAACGTCTTTGTTCACGAAGACCTCCTTCTTTCCATCGTCGACCAGGACGATCTTGCAGTCGCTGCGGTTCTTCTTCGCCAGTTCCGCGTCCACAAACTCGAGGCGATAAGGAAAGAAATCTTCGAGTTCCATCACAACATCCGCATCGCAGTGGATGTCAGACTTGTAATCATACACGAGAGCAGCATCACTGCCAAGGTACAGCGGATCCGACCGTGTCCACGCAAGTTTTGCGCCGTCCTCTCTGATGTAGTTTGTTGAGAACTTCGTAAATTTGATTTCGTAGCCATCCATTAGTGACTTCTTGTTTGCTTCGCTCAATTCCATGTACAAGGCGTAAGGAAGTTCTCGATCGTTGCCGGGTTGGGTGAACAAATGAAAGTCGAGACCTCCGATGCTGAAGTCGGGCTGGATGATGCGTGGAATCTTGATGCCTTCGATTGTCACGTACGCGACGCCGTAAGAGATCTTTGCCTTGAAGACATTCGTCGTTCCTGAAAAAGAAAACATAAAATCTAGCTTTCTTTCCACCTTCCAGCTAACCCGAAAAGGCAAGGACAACGAGTGAATTGACAAACCTGCCATTCTTCGACAATTTGAACCAGATTTCGTGCGTTCGACTTCACCAAACTGCAACAAGATCTCTGTTTTCTTTTCGCTTTTAGGCAACAAGCATCAAGCTAGCGAGAAAATTTCTGATAGATAGACTTGGACTCAGAACCACCTGAACAATTCGATCTCCCTGCTTTTCCTTTTATTAACCACTTGCGCATTCATAACACCACCACATTATAATGCAGCAAGAACAATTTCAATAGTGTTGATGACAAAGTTTGCCGATAACAATGCAATAAAACTCTCTTATGATAATAAGATGCAATTTCAAAGTTGAGAATGACAATGAATGTCGATTACAACATATTGATTCAGTTATAAAAGAGCATTCGTTCAAGATAAAGCTGAGAGTTCTTCTTCTGGAACGCGAAGTACTTGGCACGATCAAGGCCCATCAGATCCGCCTTGTCCATCTTCTTCAAAGTGTGTCGAAAAAGAGTCGATATCTCGTACGCATCAGCCCATATCAGCATCTGATGCTTCTCTTCTTGCGATGGACTCGCCTTCTCCATTAGGAACATCTCGATCGACATGATGAGAAAATCGTTTTGGAATTGCTTCGCCCAGTAGAGAAGCAGCTCAAGCCTCTTGAAGGCGAGCGGACGATCCACCGTTGGATAGACGCTGAAGAGATATTCGAGAAATTCCTCTTCCATCAGTCCGCTCAACTTCAGCACATCTTGATCTTCTCCGTTTGAATCGCCGAAGAAGAGCGTCATGAAGAAGGGCGAGTTCAAGGCGAGAATCTGCTTGTGAACGTAGAAGTCCTTGTCCTCGTCGTCCACCAAGATGATCTTGGCATCGCAGTGATTCTCCTTTGCCACTTCTCCGTCCACAAATTGATGACGAAGCGCGAAAACTTCGTGAATCTTCATAGTAAAGTCGATCTCCCAGTGGTCCACATTCGCAAAGTTGAAAAGGCTTCGAGAAACGCGAGGAAGTCGGAATCTTCCCGCGTTCTCAACACAGGCAGCCAATCCATTCGTTTCGGTCCAGCTCCAGCCGTAAGAAACATCAACTTTGAAGCCGGGAAAGAGCTCTTCGAGTTGCTCTTGACTCGGCCTTGTCATCTCCAGTTCCAAGGAGTACGGGTATTGTTTGATCCTGCTTGATCGAAGAAAAACTTGGAATCCCAGACCGCCGACGAAGAATTCGGGCACGTTGATGCGCGGATTCTTCTTCTTGCCCTTGATTCGATCCCATCGAACGTCGAATGACAGCTTCTTCTTGAAGATCTTCACCGCCGCGGCATCACAACTCGTGGTGGATGACTCTAAAACAATAGAATGAATGAAACATTAGCCAAAACCACTCACCTGTCACCATTATTTCTTGTCCCGCGGACTTCTGCCGTAAAATGACGCCGAACCTCTTCTGCCGTCGGCAAAATTCGTTCACCTGCAAGCAGAGCGTATAAAACGAAGAAAATATCGGTCGGCGAACAGATATGAATCAACAAACAATCAAAACGATCAACGGATTGAGCGAGAATGCAAATTTGGCAACGGCCTGATTTTTTTCCACGAAAGCGGCTTTCGGCGCGCGCGCGAATATTCCCGAACGAATTTCGCGAGAGATCTTTTATCTACCCCTCCTCGAGGCCTCGCGTTTCAGTTCTTCACCACGGACTTCTCACTTTCGAAGAACTCCAAGTATTAGACGTGGAAAAGGACCCATCATCAGAACCACGGGTCAGCACGTTTGGCCGTTCAGCTTTATTCGCATGATTCACCTTAAAATGAATAACGGCTTTTTAGAATCAACGGCAAACGAATAAAAGCAAGTTCAGTGACATGAATGTTCTAGAGAAAGTCGGCTTGACGCTTGAGAAGAAGTTCCAAATTCAGCTCCTTGAACTTGCGACAAACTGTGTAATCGAGGATCTTCAATTCCTTTCCATCCATCGACTTGAGAGTTTCTTGAAAGAGAGCCGATATGTTGTAGGCGTCAGCCCAGACGAGCGTCTGCCGCTTCTCGTCCGACGTCTTCACTTTCATTTCGCCCAGAAAGTATTCAATTGACAGAATAAGCTCGTCGTTCTGGAAACGATCGGCGAGACGAAGAAGCGAGTCGAGTCTCTTGAAGACGAGTGGACGATTCGGCGCCGGGTAGACGCAGTAGAGATACTCCAGGAAGTCGATCTCCGTCGCGTCGCTCAGCTTCACCACATCTTGGTCCCTTTCTTGGAAATCGCCAAAGAAGAGAGTCTTGAAGAAGGGTGAGCGCATTCCGAGGATAGCCTTGTTCACGAAGACTTCCTTGTTTTGGTCATCCTTCAAGTCGATCTTGCAATCGCTGGCGTTCTCCTTCGCCACATCGGCATCCACGAAGTGAAGACGATAAGGATGGACCTCGTGGAATTCCATCGTGAAAGTCAGCTCCCACCGATCAGCCCACCGAATTCCAAATAGGCGATTCGTATTAACGGGAAGGCTAGTGGTAGCCGGGACCTTTCCCGAGTGTCTCACATTAAATTCTCTGTTCTCGAAAGTCCAAGTATACGACACATCGATCTTGAATCCATGTGCAAGAAGACGCTCGCTCGTCGGATTCAGCAAGAGCCAAATGCCGAACGGAAACATCGGATTGTCGGTTAGAGGGCGAACGTCAAGCAAGAATCGAAGTCCGCCGAGCGAGAATTCCGGCTTGTCGATTCGTGGATTGGTCTTGATGTCGTCGACTGTGTCGTAGAGAACTTCAAATGCGACGTCTTTCAAGAAGACTCTCGCCGTTGAGCGATCAAAACCAACAGGCCAGGCCTCTGCAAGCAAACAAATGAATAACGAATAGCTGAAGAAGACAAACCAGCCATCTTCCTGTGAGCCTGATGAATTGAAAGAAGAAAGACTAATCTTTCTGAAACGAACTGAAGTAGTTCAATAATATCTCTAATAACTGCTTGCACCAACCTAATAACGATATTGGCTACGACGATAACATCACTCCAACAAACAAAGCCTTTCATCTCTGCAACTTTATTCCGAAACTGCACCGTTTCAGCCTGGAATACTCAACGTGAATGCGCACAAGAAGTCATGAAGAAGGACTAAACAAGCAAGTCAGAGTAACGTTGAAGAAGCAGAACGAGATTCTCCTTCTTGAACTCGGTAGACTTGGCGTGATCCAAGCCCTTCAGGTCCAACGTGTCCATCTTCTCCAAGATTCGACGAAAGAGGGTCGGCATTCGATAAGTGTCCGCCCACACAAGAGCCTGGCGCTTCTCCTCGACAGCTTTGATCGGTTTCCTCAGCAGAAACTTCTCAATTGACCAAATGAGGGAATCATTCTGGAATCGGTCCGCCAGGATCAGAAGTGTTTCGAGCCTCTTGAAGACGAAAGGTCGATTCGGTGCTGGGTAGACGCAGTAAAGATATTCCAAGAAGTCCTTCTCCTTCACAAGGCTCAAGTTGGTCCAATCCTGTTTCTTCTCCTTGAAATCCTCGAAGAAGAGAGTCTTGAAGAACGGTGAATGAAGAGCGAGGATGTGCTTGTGAACGAAGATCACCTTGTTTCCATCGTCCACGAGGACGACCTTGCAATCACTGATGTTCTCCATGGCCAGTTCGCCATCCACAAACTGAAGACGATGCGGAAAAACGTCTTGGAACTGCATCGTCATGTCGAATTCAAAGTGAACTTCGTGAGAAAATTTGAGCAACGAAGCAGGTGGACTAATCGTGGTTGACTTTTCGGAGTAGCCTGTGGTACCATCCTTCCTGCGATAAGTAAAAGTGAAGGACGTCTGGATATTGAATCCTTCGGCCAAAAGTTTCTTGCTCGCCTTCGTCAGCTCGATCCAAATCGCGTGAGGATACGTTGGATCGCCCGTCGTCAGGCGAACTAGACATTGAAATCGCAGCCCGCCCACGGAGAAATCAGGCAAAGCGATGTGGGGATTTGTCTTCTTGCCATCGACCTCCCAGAGAACGTCGAATGCGACCTTCTTCTTGAAATCGTTCGCCGTCGCTTGATCGAAGCCCGTCATCGCCGACTCTGAAAGAATGAATTATAAACAAATTCACGTTCCATTTAGCATCTCGCCAGAGCCTCGAAAATAAGAGAATTATTTGAAACGAACAAAAAGTCGTTTCCATCCAAAGTATTTCTGATACTACGAGGAACAAAAACCTCACAAAGATTACAAACAACACGAGACTTCCTTCGACAACTTTATCAACTGAAGACATCTTCATACATGCCGCTAGAAGCAATACCTCTCAAAGAACACAAGGAACAATTGGAGAGTGAGCATAGTGAATTATCAAAAACTGGAGGCGAGCAGATCTTTGAGGCGAAAGACAAGAAGTTCGAGATTCTTCTTCTTGAAATCGGCACGCGAGACGTCGATCACATTGATAAACTCGGTCTTGTCCATGGTCTCCAGAGTCTGGGAGAAAAGTGTTGAAAGGTTGAAGGCGTCCGCTCATATGAGCGTCTTCTGCTTCTCTTCATAAGTTTTGTCCGTCTTCTCTAAAAGAAACTTCTCGATCGCCAAGGTGAGCATCGTGTTCTGGAAGCGGTCTGCCAAAATGAGAAGCGTCTCGATCCTCTTGAAAGCAAATGGACGACTCGGCAGCGGGTAGACACAGTAGAGGTATTCGAGAAAGTCTTCTTCCTTCACGTCGCTGAGCGTCACCACAGCTTGATCCTTCTCTTTGAAGTTTCCAAAGAACATCGTATTGAAGAATGGCGAACGCATAGCGAGGACGGTCTTGTTGACGAAGATCTCCTTCTTCTCATCGTCCACGAGAATGATCTTGCAATCACTTCTGTTCTGCTTCGCTTCTTCCGAATTCACAAACAGGAGACGATATGGAAAGACGTCTTTGAAGTTCATAACAAAGTCAATTTCGCCATGGACGGCAGAATCGAAGTCGAAGATATAGTCGATAATTTCGACAGCGGGAATAGTGAAACCGACATCCTCTTCAGATTCATCAAGATACTCCGCGTTATGCCAATGGAACGAAAGCAAGACGTCAATTTTGTAACCTGGAGCAAGCATGTCTTGATTTGCTTTCGTGAGCTTCATCCATAGATAGTGCTTGTAGCCCACATCATCTGATTGTGACGCTCGAACTTCTA
The DNA here is from genome assembly GCA_034700245.1 of Poikilolaimus oxycercus. Taxonomy (NCBI): domain Eukaryota; kingdom Metazoa; phylum Nematoda; class Chromadorea; order Rhabditida; family Rhabditidae; genus Poikilolaimus; species Poikilolaimus oxycercus. The sequence goes on along the minus strand of JAQIXL010002260.1, from coordinate 58 downwards.
GTTGAAATCCCAGACCGCCGACGAAGAAGTCGGGCACGTCGACGTGCGGATTCGTCTG
>JAQIXL010002259.1:0-13742 GCA_034700245.1 Poikilolaimus oxycercus | reverse complement strand
CCCCCCGGATTCTTGATGCTCGTTTAAGTACTGGTTCGAGGTGCCTGATTCTTAGAATGAAGGCCGTCGTTAGAGGTTCAACGCCAGCGGGGCTTTGCGTTTGTGCTATCAAACATGCTTGTCCATGTTGACAACCAACAACGCCAGATCTGGTTTTTGGCCTTTCAATGAAACTCCTTTCGTTAGTCCAAGCCGAGTTTCTGAGCTCATTCAACGTTGCTTTCAGTAGAACGTTTTCGAAACTTTTTATTTCCTTTGAATTCTAGGATAAACTTCGCGAAGCATTACGGTTGCGGACGATAAGAGAAGACGAGAAAAGGAACGTAAGTAATCGTCTCGTTTTCCCAATCACCAAATTGAACAAGATTTCCAGGGGTTCATTTTCGACTTCCTGAAGCACCCAAACGTGTCTGCGAAGCCATGATAGTTCTTCAGGGCCTGAAAACAAAGAATTCTCTAGTGAGACGGATCTGACCAGATTGACACGGAACTTGTTCGGGGAATGTGTGGACTCTTCATCTTGAAGCAATGATTCCATAGCCCTCGACGAGCTGCTCTCGCAATATCCCTGCAAATGGTTAAGTGGTGCGGATCCTACTCTAGCGTAGCTGATAAAGAACAACTGTTCGTTCGTGTACTGCTCCAATCCCGGAAGACCCGGTTCCTCGCCGTGCTCCTTGACATATAGTCGATAGGCCTGCGAGAGAAAGTTTGCAAAAATCGTGACAGGAAAAGACCTTGAATGCCGCTTTGATGCCTGCGTTGTCTGCTATGTCCTCGTGCTTGGTGCGTTCACCGTTAAGATGCAAAATAATTTCATCGCCTATTTCATCCGAGTCGCTGCCGTAATCGCGGATGATTGGAATTTCGACCTTCGAATACTGCTCAACGAGACATTGAACGCGGTGGCTGAACTCCTCTGTATTTCGAAGGGTCCACCAATTTTTAAGATCTCCTTTGTTATCAAACTTCACTCCTGCAAAACCATTCGATTATTTTAAGGCAGACTCTGAGAGGCTTACCATACGTGTCGAAGGCGTGGAAGAACTCGTGGCCAATGATGCTGCCAAGTGTGCCGTAAGTGATGTAGCTAAACAATAGGTATTTGAATCAGTGTATGCTCACTTGGGAAAGGCTGTATTGAAAAAAGGGCTCTGTTGATACCAAGCAGTAATGACTAAAATGGATTCGCTTTGGGCATCATAACCGACAAACCGAGACTGTTTGTGGCATATTGATAAGCGCAATTTGGCTGCGCGACATTAGTGTGAAAATTCTCCCTATTTCTGGCAGTTAATAAATTTTCGATATAGCGCGCGTCGTTCCAGGCGTTTTTTGCTGCGACGGCATCATCATAATTCATTGAAAGTTGAGTTTGAGCTGTGTGAGGAGAAAATTGAGCCGAAAAAGATCAAATTACATTTCCATATCGCTCATCGAGAGCCGTGAGGTTAAGCAGCGAATCGCGAAAGCCAACAACGGCGACGATCTCGTCAAGCTTCTTCAATGCTCCAGTTCGAGTTATGTCGTCGACCCAATGATTGTGCTCGAGCATCCCTCGAATGGCCTCACGCACATTCTTCTCCATCGCTCTTACCGCATCTCGTGAACTCTGCAAGAGAAGAAAACTGACTGTTGTGTGGACTCTGACGTTATCGTAAAAGTGAGTGACGTAGAGGTAAGCTGCCGGATCCGTGAATTCCGACATCGTCTGCCCCAAACAAGCGTTCCAGTTGTCGCCCTTCTCTCCTGGTCCAAATGTTTTCATGCAGACCGCAAAATAGATTTGGAGATTCCGAATGGCAGTGGATGTGGACAACGTGGAATTCTCGACGATTTCTAGAAAAATGTCATGTCTAACGCATCATAACTCACGGCGCATTTCAACGTAGACTTCATCTATCAACTCTGTATGGGGACTTCGAATGCCCCAATCATTGTCACTCGAAGTCCAAGAGTGATTCCTTTGCCATCGACTACAAGCGAATTCATAGAAATCATCGCAAGGATTTATGCGTGGCTGAAGTCCTTCAAGAAGAAACGCAGCGGCGGCTGTGAGGTCGGCATTTTTGGACTTGGCGGCGTGCGAGGAGGATCTGGCTCGAATATTGGACATTGTGCAAGCTAACCTTCTTGGTGGCGAAAGCCCAAACGAGACGCTGAATACTATCAGCAAGGAAAGCGTCGATGAGAGGGAGGAGGTGAGACGCATGATAGAGTTCGGAGGCAGCGCCGGCTTGTTGAAACGACGAGACTAGACGCGAAAGAAGTCTTCGTTCTCGAGAGTTTGTAATCGAGCCCTTTTTGACACTTTTTTCGATCCCCCTTTCCTCGCCAGTAGCAAATGCTTGAATCGACAGATCGAATTTCACTGAAAATGTTGCGTTTGATTCCCGGGCCCCCCCCCTGGGGTGGGTAATGAAGGAGCAAGATGCGAAAACCCGCATCACCTTAACCCGCATCATTTTAATTTTTCTTACTCTTTCTCATATTGGCGAAAACAAAGGAAGCATCAAAAGAACATTGCGAAATATAGTCACCGAGCACCAGGAAAGACACGTTCAACGACTAAACATCAAAGGAATGTTGAATGAGATACGAGTGGCTGGCATCCGTGGCGATTACTCCAAGCTGTGATCCGGCGACGAGTGCGTCCTTTATCTTCATGTCGGTCGAAACCTGTAAAATATGTTCCTCTTGTTATTAAGTCACCGCAGGCAAGGGGAGCACCACTCCGCCGTCGCCCTTTGTCATTGTTCTGTAGCCGGCGCCTTGCGTGAGAAGGACAGAGAAGGTCTAAGCGACGGGGTCAAGACCTGCTACGAGGATCTCGCCGCTCATTTGCACATAAAATGAAAGCAATGTGGCATTGGCTGTTTTGCGAAGCTGCAAAGAAAGGAGGGTGCCTCTAACAAACTAACAATAAGACTCACGACCATATTGTACCGGCCTCCGACGTAGATATCGATATCAGGCAACTCGGGTACAAAAGGAAATGATCCGGCCATCCAAACTGGTTGCCCCGACAAGAGATCGGGCAAGACCTCAAAGAGTACTCGAAGGACTGGATTGAACCTGCATTTGATCTGTGTAGAAGTCCATTCCAGGATATCCGTCTTGAGCATTGACGAGGATATGTGGGAAGAAGGCCGGCTTCTTTTCTGCCACGCCATCGAGCGTGATTGTGTTCATCTGCATGGAGTATCCACCGGGCACATCGATACTCCCAATAAAATAGAAGCCCACTTGAGGAACCCAAGCAGCTAAAAGAAGTTTCACGAACACGTTTCTCTAACCTTTTGTAACAAAATGAAAGCCGGTGATTCTTTGTCCAAAGAAGGAGCAAAAAGCTCCGTCTGGAGGCTCGCAGTGATCGCAGCAGAAGACTGTCGAGTTATCATTGCAAACGCCTTGTGGGTAGTAGCATGTGGAATCTGAGGAGGGTTTCTCCTGCGCAAAGGACTGAACCTGCGTGATGAACTCGACAGCGGCATCCATCTCTCAACGAGAGATTCAGTGGGGCACCGCCGTCAACAAATTGATTCAAGAACCTTAAAGTTATTGCTAAAAAGGAAGAAGCCGAACCAGATTCTGGACAGCTTTTCGTCGGTCATGATGATACCAACTTCTTGGCTGTGCGTTAGAAAGGCGAAGAAATTGGCGGCTGAGTATTTCGTCACGTTGGTGGCGGTAATATTGAGGTCGTCCACTCGTGTAATGTACGGTGCCGTGGTTGAAGGAATCGTTGAAGGTGACGTCGTCGATTTTGTAAGTGGTGACGCAGAGATAGTGCTTGGGAAAGAAGCGAGAGTCTTAAAAATCATCTCTCTTGAAGAGCTTTCGCAATTGGCGGCCAGAAAGAAGCTGAGAACTATGAAACAACTTTCTTAGTATTTTGCTTTTAAACGCAACTACTTAATGCTGAAAAACATTTTCGTCTTATCGCCAAACGAGCCAAGGTCAGTGATTCACCGAGCGGCGCCTGGTCAAGATCAAGAACTCACGTTTTCTGCTCCTTGCTCTTGTGTCGAGTGAGGACGACGACGAGGACTATAATAGTGACAGCAACAGCTATCGTAAAGACAATCAAGGCAACTAGCTTTGCTGACAATTGCATTTCTAGAGAAGTGAAAGACGAGAAAAGAAGGTGGAGACGCGACGGCGAGTCCTGGAAGGAAGGGGCGCGCCGTCTTTTGATCAGCCATAAGAGTGCAGATGTGTGCAGTGTTTGCCCTCGTGTCACCCCTTGGGCATAGCACTACAGGTTGTTTGAACGGTTGGGCGGTGACGCAGCCGTTGAGCGGTGTAGCCAAATGCTTGCATAACATGATAGTGCCCCCCATCTGTTACCGCAATTCTATCGACACCTTGGCGATGTCGGACTCGGCCTCAAAAGTGACATGATTGACGTGGACGATGACTGTGAACAACGGCGCTATATGATTTGAAACCAGATTGTCAAAGGCTTCAAGCAGCCATTCGAATGTTTGTAAGTTTCTGGTGGTTGTGGTCATATGACAGGCCGACATGTGTTTCACATTCAGTCGTTGTTCCAGCGACAAACGCTAGCGTTGACATTCCTTTTCTCCTCTCAAGCGCTTCCGATAAAGCAAAACGCTTTGGGCATGCTCGTCTGTATTTTCGTGATTGCTCTTCTCTTCGGTCTTGCCCCTGTGGGTGAAGCGTGCTGCGCTTGCGATACGGACGACGACTGCCCGGGATGGGCCAACGTCTGCGTCTTCGGATGGATGTGCCTGCATCCATTTGGGCGGCGTCGTCGCGAAGCCGGTCAAAGTATGATGCTTCATCGAGACTACCAGCCATAAGAGTACGGAATGTGACGAAATAAAAGTTTGAAATGCACTTAGTAACGCACGCATAAAAATGTAGATTTTCGCTCTTATAACAGTAAAAGTTCTGCATTTTCCTTCTCATTGTGAATTTTCTAGACACTCGGAGCTTGGCAACCTGTCAGATGATTCTTTTTGAAGAAAAAGAATCGTCGTTTGCGGTCGACAGGGAGAAGGGAAGTGGGTGATGGGGGGAAGAGATCTCCTCTAACGACTCAGCGGTCATTCACATTTGGCATCGATTGGGATGTCCTGTTGTCGTCCTGTCCTCTTACTATTTTTATGTCTCTTACCATCCCTTCCTTAGTAGTCTCTTTCAGAGGAGCGCTAACTTAAAATGAGGCCAGCGATTTTACTAATGTTGCTACTGTGCTCTCCTTCGTTGCTAGCACTCGAACAAGGGTTTGCTTTTTCTCTTTGCTGCAAGTGTTTTTCAAAGCGTCAACCAAAAAGAACGTCACAAGCTGTCGAATGGCCTTGTGGATCAGACAGTTACGAGCTCGACCCCAGCTAAAACTTGCGACGAAGCCTTCGTGGTATGACCAATCAGTATGAGACGCTTCTCAGCTTCAATGCCTTTACGAGCTGCCGCGAGTCTTCAACGTCTTCTCTCCCACAATCATGACGCCCGCCGATTTTCCCGAGGAAGGCTGTGACGAATTCATTATCGAAGGCATCGTGCTGAGAAACGACGGCGTCGACTATATCGATCCAGCGGCGAAGGAAGCGAGTCTTTTTATCGTTGGAGAAGAACGAGACCGTCGGTAAGACCGAAAGAAGAAAATCGCTAACATCAAATGCCAACTCGAACCTAATAAGTTTGCGGAAATGCTGCAAAGTTGGCTTTCTATTTCATTTTGAAAGCTTTTTGCAGCAAATCGTTCAACCCCGATTCAATGGATCCAATATTTTTTGCAACGTGAGCGCTTTAATGAAGCAATCATCGACTGTGACGAAATGTTGAACTGCATATCGAGAACGGCTTTTTCTTTGTTTCTCGACGAACTTAACAACGCATTGATTTCGGAAACTGAGGATAAGTGTTCTCGTCTAAGCCTTCGGTGAGTCGCCTTCCTTGTAATATTTCTGAGCTTTCCCGCGGGCTGTACGAACACGGACCTATGACCTGGCAGAGGAGGCAGCTAGAACTCATTAACCACGTTGCCAAGCTTGCAGAACCTCCGTCACGAGAACTGATCTTTCATCTCTGGGCAACATAACAATTCTCAACAATTTGCGCTTTATAATTCCAATGATGCCGCTCGAATTGGTTTCGGTACGGAGCGTTGTAAGCATCGTGTTTCATTTTCTATAATATTTTCCCAGCAAGCAAGAAATACGTAACTTAAAAAATAACTTCTAGGGTCGCACTGTGGCGAAATGGACAGATTCAAAATTCAACACCCGCAAGGCTCTTCTGCCACTGCCTAGCTACGTTATTACTAAACCACTCAAAAAAATTGTAGACGGAAATTACTCCCGTCATTCTCGTACTGAGGTAAGTCTCTCTGTTAAGCTTCCATTTTGGCTTTAGTTTTGCGGCAAACCTTTCACAACCAAAATCCATGGTAAAACTTTCCTCGGCAGCTTCATAACTGACGATGAAGAATTTGCGATGTTCGAAACAAACGAAACACTGACGTACATGGTAATGGATTAATGTGTTGCGAAAGTTTCAGGTACGGCATGTTGCGCCAAAGGGTTTCGGCGGTATAGTGCTCGACAACTTGAACGGCGACATGTTTCTGAAAGGTTGCGACAATCAGCCGCTGTTCCCTGTCTTGTCGACGATTCGGCAGCACATGGTACATTCCTAAATTCTACTCTTTTATTTGTTCGCACGAATTCACGCCAAGCTATGTAGTTATCTAATTCCTGTCATGTACAGCAAGGGCCTGTCGTAAAATATGTGCATGTCTCCAATTATGCCCACAGCGTTAACTGGGTTTGATAAACAGATTGCATTTTCCTAGAGAGAAATTTGTGAGTAAATGGATTGTGCATAATTGAGTTCCAACAGCGATTGCTATGATCAAAGAGGAAGATGGACTACGATGGGTAACGTGAATGCTATTCGTCGTAGATTCTGCTTTCCTATTTTCTGACAGATTCGAAATCAAATTGACAAAAGCTTCGAATGAAAAACTTCTTTCCTCCACGTTACGTGCAAGAGGCTCAATAGAAAACACTTAGCACATCGTGTGTTTGTGCGAATATTTGGTTGGCCTCGTCATTTGGCATGATGCCGACATGTTTCAGGATAAAATATGTTCGAGCCTCCAATGCTGCCATTGTCGCACTGTCGCATCCCCTCCTCTTTTCCGCTCAAACCTTGAAATAAACCATTTTAGGCATGCTCGTCTACATATTCATACTTACTCTTCTCTTGGGTCTGGCTCATGTGGGAGAAGCGGAGTGCTGCGATTGCACTACGGATGATGACTGCCCTGGCTTTCTCAACTCCTGCGTCTTCTGGTGGAAATGCTTGTATCCATTCGGGCGACGTCGCTGTGAAGCCCGCCAATGTATGCTGCTTCGTCTAACCGACCTGCCATAAAAGTATCCAGTGTGACGATGCCGTGTGACGATGTGACCAAATGCCGCGGTCGCAAATGCCACCACACACTAGGAGGAATTCAATTATCCCCACAGTCGTCTGACTTCAATTTGGTGTATGCGACCGCGGCATTTGGTCAAGAATCTTTTAAGATCCGGTTAAAAACTCCATCGTTAGAAGAGAGAAGAGTTGTGAGTAAACGGCTTGGACAGATGAATTCCAAGTAGCGATGTTTATGATAAAGAGGAAGACGGGCTACGACGAGAAGCACTAAGGTGTACGATGGAGTTATCCTATCTTTTGGCCGATTCAAAATGTTACTGACAATGCTTTCAAATGAAACTGATTTCTTCCACATTACGTGCGAGAGACTCCCACAGAAACACTTAGTGCATCATGTGTTTGTGCCAATATTTGGTAGGCCTCGTCATTTGGCATGATGCCGACATGTTTTTCACATTCAGGATAAAAGACGTTCAAGCAACAAACGCTGGCATTGTCGCACGTCGCATTCCCTTCTCACTCCCTCTCAAATCTGATTAAATGAACGATTTTAGGCATGTTGGTCTATATTTTCATGCTTGCTCTTCTCTTCGGCTTGGCTCATGTGGGAGAAGCAGCGTGCTGCGATTGCACAACGGACGATGACTGCCCTGGATTTCTCAACTCCTGTGTCTTCCAGTGGAAATGCCTCTATCCATATGGACGACGTCGCCGTGAAGCCAGCCAAAGTATGATGCTTCGTCTAAATGCCGTGAATGATAATGTGACGAAATAAAAGTCTGAAATGACTTGACAGCTACGCTTTCTTTTGAACAGTTTCTAATTTTTCAGTTCTGTGGTGGCAGCAGTTTGCGGGAATTATGCAAATATGATCCTTTTGCGCGTACAAGGGATATCATAAAAGGGATTCAAGGTACAATACATCGCCCGAAGCATTGGTGAAGCTCAAATCTACCGTATCTCGAGAATCCAGAGGAATTCGGTTAAAATGAAAAACAGCCTTGGGTTACTTGTGAAACACTGCAATTAGAGGTCTAGGTCCCGTTTCGAAGGTCCATTGGCGCCAGAAAATATGCCCTTGCTAGTTGCCACGTCTCATTCAGCTCACCCGGATTGTCAACAGCTATGACACGAGCGAATTTTCTTGCTCTCAGGCGCGCTGACACTTTCTCCCCTCTCGGAAGCCATTCTTTTGCGGGAACTCTTATTTTCCTTCTTCGTTCTTCTCTATTCGTTTCGCCAGCCATTCAGATAACGAGGCAAAGCATGCAAGAAGGCGTGTTTGTGGTTCTTCTCCGTGCCTACTTTCTTGTCGCGGTGACTGTGTTGCCGTTGGTCGACACATCTCTCCCTCTCATGTGGTCCTGTGCCGATCTCAACATTTCTGCCGTTTCATCGATAAATTCTCATAATTCGACGTGAACGGTCAATGAAAACACTTCGCCACGTACGCAATGATTCAAGAGACTCAATCAGGCTAACAATAAATCTCATTGCGGAGTAGAAGAGACACAAGACGCCAACGCTCGGCAGAAATAAAGACTGCCTGCTCGATCAAAGAAGGAGATTGATGGAAGATATCCCTCACGTTGGGTCAGTCATCGATGATGGCTCTCGTTGGCTCTCTAACACTGCCCAACCAATATAAGGCCGCAAGAGTTTCTGGTCTCGCTTTCTCGAATCTGTTCGTAAACGGTTCAATTTCTAGATTCATGAGACTGAACATCTTTCGCAGCTTGTTCTTGCCGCTTACGGCAAGCTTCCTCTTTCCACTGATGTTTGCCACTTCCGATGGCGGGCCGAAGCTCTTCTGCTTCCTTCGTCCAGTTTCGGTCAGCTTCGACAGACAATCGCGAAACTTATCAGGGTCGCGTTTTCAATGAATCCATTCTTGATGTCGTTCAGTGCGACTTTGCCGTCTATGCGAATGGCAGGCTATCGTCCACTACGCCATACAAGGTTAGATCAAACAGTAAATCTCAGCGTTTCAGTACCAAATCCCGGAAGGAAAAGAGGCAAGCAAACTGACCAAGCCCGGCGACGATTACGGCGACATGATCGGGTTTGCTTTTCCCTTGTTCATTTCGGTCTCTTTCAGGCCCAATGCGCACACAAGAGCTGAAAAGAATCTTCTCGGGCTAAAACAGAGCGACTATCCATTTCTTGAGAGTCTAGAAGATTGCTCTCGGACTGCCAAAGCACTGAGCAGAGAGCTTCTTTGGGGCTTTCAAGGTTTCTTCTTCGACTTTGAGGTCGCCGCCTACAAACATCCAAACTTTCGTACATTTGTCCAGGTGATACAGAGCTTTTTTTTTTTAAAAAAAAAAGAACATCTGCTTCCAGTATCTACGAAGCTCAGACCGTTTGGGCCGCATTACCGTAGTGATCGTTTTAACACCCTCAGTGCTGGATTCACTAACCCAGCTAGAACTGGTTGATTTGGCCGCAGCTGTCGACTATGCCTACATGCGTGTCGACGATCTGGAACGAGCATTTGATCCCGTGCCGTTGCTCAATAAACTCAGCGAGGAACTTCGTGTGGAATGTGGCAGGGGGCCACTGGCAAGCACAACTGTACGTTCTTCTACAAGCCTTTCGAACTCGTTCTGACATGTTTTGTTTAGAGAGCAAACGATTCAATCATGTGGACTACAAAGAAACTTGGCCTGGCTTTTCCAAGTGAGAAACTTATCATGGGACTCTCGGCAGGAGCAAGGTGAAGAACTTCAAACTTCTGAGAATATATTAGAGCCTTCAATTGGTACGCACAACAGGAGGCAACCAGAGGATACGATGCTGTGTGTGGAGACTTGGAGCATTCTGTACTTGACGAGCCTTCTGCTACTAGGTGGCTTCATCGAGGAAACCCCCACGTCTTCAATGCTCCCACCAATGACAGTCTTGGGAGGAAACTTGACTTTCTCTTCGACAGCCACATGGGTGGCATTGGCTTGGAATCCGCCGATCTGGATGATCCAGATGGTCATTGTAGTGGCAAAATACTGCCCGTGCATCGTTACATTTACGAGGTTGGCTAGTTTAACTTCGAAGTTTGACTTATCATTTTACAGAAGCTCCAAAAATGACTATCGTCAGCTCCAAGATAAGTTGTGAGACCCTCTCACCCTTCATTACCTTCAAATTTCTCAGTGACATCACTTTTTTCCAATAATTCCTTTTATGTGGGCATTGCCATTCAGATATAAACTATTGCTCTGCCTGCAGCGAAGATAATCAGCACCCAGTCAAAAAGACCTTCTTCGACGAGGCGGCGTTTTTGATTGACTGCTTGCGACCCCCGAGAGCTAGAGAGATCAGATAAAACATCTCGACCTAGCATCGATCGGTCATTCTGACCTGTAGCGTTCCATTTGCCCGGTCCGGTAGTCTCTTCATTTTTGCGTTGTTTGCTCTCGTATTGAAATTGGAATTTCCGTTGTCCGTACTTGAACGTCACTTCGAGCCAACACCATCATCATGTGGCAAAAGATGTTGCTCGTGATTTTAGTGATGCCGTCTACATCACTAGGCGAAGTCAAACAAAGGTTCTTTTAAGACTTAAAAGTTTCTTCTATTGTATATACAATCATTTTTAGGCACCGAAATTGCTCTAAATCATCAAATCAGCATTTGGAGTACTTCGTGACGGACACTCCGAGGATCTGTTTTGTGAACGGAACTGAATGGCCGGAAATGAGTCGACTCGAAGAGGGACTCTGTTCCCATCTTGTCATCCCGGGCATAGAACTGCAGAGAAACGTGCGAATTCTCTAGTATTTGTGTGCACGCGGCTTTCAGCTGAGTGCACTTCTAAATGTGAGCTCATCACTGTCGGAGTTGATAGAAGCTCATAAAGACCTCTCGTTCCGGAAGAAACCGAGGTTGGTGCTGCGGATCGGGGCGTCGACTAACTCTCCAACGTGGCGCTATATACTCGCAGTGGTTCGAAGGCCATTCATTCAACAGGTGAACTGTTGTTTAAATCATGGAAAATCTATGTTTCAGTTGAAATCCCTTCTCGGACCAAAGCGGATAGTATCGACCTAGCATGGATCCAGGCAGATCTTCTTCCCTCAGATGTCTTCCTCCTTGTGGAGTTCCTGAAAGCCTTACGACGCGAGTTGTTACCATCGACGTCCTTCATGGTTGAAGTCGAAATAACGACGATGTATCGAAAAGTCCTCCCCAATGCTTTTCGAAAGGCAAACATGCAGGCGCTTGCTGGAGCCTTGAAGTAGGTGCTTAGGTATAACGTCATGCTTCAGGCCGAATGACTTCGTCGTTCTTCGCACTCATTTCATGTTCGGAGAAGGCGTCACTATGCTGCACCACGCCACAATGTGGAATTCGTCATGGATTCATGATCCTCGCTTCACGGTGCAAGCCGTGCTTGACTACTGGCTCTCCAACGGCTTCTCACCGGGACGACTCGCCGTCGGCATCAGTCCGCGTTATATACGCTCGCTGTCGTCAATGATTTGCCTGGTTCCGGGTAACTGTGATGATATGGAGCTCTCACCGAAGCTCAGCGAAGTAACAACCGGCGATTTAAGCGATGTGAGATCTGCTATCCTATAGAAATAGTCAACTTTTCAGGCCTGGTTCTTTTCCAGCCTCAAACCTGACGAACATTTTCGAGAAAGACTTGGTGTTCCCAAGTTTGCGTCGGAATGGGAAAGTCCAATTTTCACGTTTGAAAATCCTCGATCCGCAGTCCTTAAGGTTTGACTTTAAGAACAATTTTTGGTAGATCTTTAGACGTCTTACGCGGCTCTTCGAGGAGTGGTGGCGATGGCCGTGTTTGATGTAGACTCCGATCGCTGCTGTGAAAACAAAACTTTTCTAATTACTCGAAACGTTAAGGAAGCGCAAGTGAGAGAAACTTTTTCGCAATATTCTTTGCAGGTGAATCCCAACGCAGCCTTTCCAGTTGCGAAGAACTGCAGGCCGGCCTTCAGGGTTTTGACAAGTGGAATTTCCAGTATGTCTATTTTCAGGTGTCCTGCCGATATCAGTTACAGCTGGACCAATTTTTGCGCGACATTGAAATGCCACAATCTTCATTTCCTCGAGAAGCGTGCGACGAATTTCTTGTCGACGGCTTCTATATTGTCAACAAGAGCAGCGTCGTTCTCAATGAACGTCTTCAGACTGTTGACCTCGACGAATGGGAACGCCGCAGACATTGCAATGGGAAGGATAACTTCGCCGTGCTGAAGTTCGACCTTGCGCCGGCGGAATTGTCCAACATCATGAAACGTCAGTCACGCCTATGTACCTACTCGTTCATCATTTCTTAACCATCCTTGGGAAACGATTGGCGACATTTTTCCACTTCAGAAGAGCGATCACATTTGACGGACAGCATAGTAGATTTCGTTCAGCTGAACGTTTTTGACGGTGCCGTCATTGACTGTGATGACTCGCTCAGTGTCGATTTAAAGACCGAGTTCTCTCGGTTTCTCGATGAACTCAACACAGCTCTAATGAAGGCAAAGGGTTGCCGGTGTTCGCAGCTAAGTATTCGGTAAGTCGGCTGTGCTTTTGTTGTGTCTTGCTCCACTGGAAAGCATCTGTAGTCAAATGGCAGTTTTAGTGTTTGGCCTTCACGGCACAATCTGGCTTCATTCTTCGACATTCGTACGCTCAACAAACTGCGCTTTATTTACCTGGAAACGACTTCAACGCCGGATAGGAGATCAAAATTCGTCCGTGCGACAAACGTTAAGGACAAAGACTTCTGGCAAAGTCTATGGCGGATGCTTGAAGAAATGTCACTTGTCTCTCGACCCCCTCAAAACTGCTCGAAGCCAAAAGTTTGCCCTATTTGTAGATTTTAGTGCACTTTCATCACTTTAGAAAGCTTGCTGGTACAAGATCCCGGAGCATTTCGATCTGAATAGTTCGCCAAAAACCTTGCCCCAGGAAGGGCTTTTTGCCGAAGCCTGCGACGAGGTGCTGCTTGAAGGCATTAGTCTGAAGATGAAGAGCATTGACTTCGTGCGCGAAGATTTGAAATGTTGGCTAAACAGCAGTACTGGCCTCTTCGGGAGACATGATCTTTTCCAAGGAAAGATGAAGTTCGCCAGTTTGAAGTGCCAAATGACAACCGGGCAGTTTTCCGAGATGATGCGAGGTGAGCTTGTTTTCGCAAAAACAGACTGCAGGAAAATGGTTTCAGAAAAGCGAGGAGAAGTTGTGCAACGAATTTTGGACTTCATTGAATGCAACGGAGTGGACGGAGTTGTCATCGACTGCGCCGACGCGCTTAATGCGTACAACTCCACGGCAGATGTGCGCACTGGCGAGCTCTTGACTGATGAGTTTTCACA
>JAQIXL010002258.1:0-13746 GCA_034700245.1 Poikilolaimus oxycercus | reverse complement strand
CGAAATTTTGGTACGTTTTATTGAATAACAGTTGAAACAGCGAACTGGCTCAATTTTGCCCGTCTCAACATTTTTCGCTTCCAGCTCACTGTAAGCCGATTTCGCCCACGTTTGAAGCGCATTGGTATACTTTTGGCAATACCAGTCGTCCAGCGCGATTAGCCTGGCCCAAAACAATTCTGGGATTTCTATCCGAATTTCAGACCTCTGACTTGGGAGTTGGATTTCGCTCGTTCTTCCACGTAGAAGCAATGCCTAACGATCAAACTTGGCGTGGAGAACGGTCAGCAGGTACACCACATATTCCCCTTTGAGACAGCTCTCGAGGTCTTGAAGAATGGATGAAAGATCAAAAAGTGCAGCTACGTATCGAGAATAGAAGATTTTCTTGGGACTCGTGGAAGCCCAACATTTCCGCCGCTCTTCCGTCACTATTTTACGGAAACGGAATAATTTTTTTCGTAAACGGAAACGGAAACGGAAGTGGAAGTGGCCAAAAAGTACGGAAATCACGGAAACGGAAGACGGAAACGGAATTCCGCCCAGCCCTGTTCTGGACATTGAACAGTTGAGTCTTTTCTCCTCTCTTCCAAAGTTCTCAGGTGAAACTGGTCTTCCTGTCGAGGTCTTCAAAGCGAGACTCGATGATGTCTTCATTTTGTGCGACCCTCCCCTCACTGAGCCTCAGAAATTAGCTCGTCTGAGACTTCAACTTGTCGGTCTTGCAAGAGACGTCTTTGACAATCACCTCTCGGCTCAACAACGCCAAAATTATGGTGAAGCCATCAAAAGTCTCAAAGAGTACTTCAACTCAACTTGGAGCAAGCAAAGTGCGAAAAACGAATTGTTCGCCTGCAAACAAGATCCGAACGAGTCCGTGGCACAGTTTGCTGGTCGAGTCTCGAGTCTTTGCAAAAGAGTCCTCTTCGACAAGAGCGCTGAAGTTCAAGCAGAACGAATGCGTGACGAGTTTCTCGACAAGTTGCTTCCCACCCTCTCCTTCTACACAAAGGCGAAGATGCCTACTTCCTTCAAAGAAGCGCTTGCCGAGGCACAGCAGTATGAGTCTTTGATGCTTGCCAATCCGGTGATGTTCGCCCCTGAGATGGGACTTCTGAAACACAATCCAACCGGGAGTGTCATGAGAAACTTGGACATGGAGAATCTCATGGGAAACATGAACAACATGTTGATGGATCTGAAGAAGCAGTTGGCCTCTCGCCCAAATGCAGGACAGCAGCAGAACGCGCGAAGCAACAACCAGCAGCGCCAAGGTCCTCGCTTCAATGGCAATGGTCGCAACAACGGGCCTGACAACAATCAGCCCTCTTGCTTCTACTGTGGTCGACGTGGGCATGTGATTGCCACGTGCAGAACGCGCCAAGCGAACATGCAACTCCCTGGTACCAGCCAGTCCAGGCAAACGGTGAATCCCCAACAACAAAGGCAAGGTCAAGTGATCTGCAATTATTGCAAAAGACCGAACCATCTCGAATCGGTCTGCTTCCAAAAGCTGAATGATGAGAGGCGAACTCAGCAAAACCCTTCTCGTCAAAGTCCTCCTCCACAAGTGAACGAAGTTCGCTCGTTTGAAGAGATGAAAGCTGAACTGGAAGCGGTGAAAATTCAAAGAGATCGATTCGCCCGTCTCGCTTATCCTCAAGAGTTCGCTGAACAGACAATGAACTCGCAAGTGAATGTGATCGATGTGGTGGCTTCCACGGCAAAAGTGGCGGAGAACGAGGTGACAAAGAAGTCGGTGAAGCGAAATTCGAGCATGTCAACCAGACACTTCCTTCTCCTCGCTGTTCTCACCTCTCTTGTCTCTCCTTCAGTGGCCAGTCAACCAAACACGGCTTTGCTCTGCCAAACCGAACATGGGCGAACATTGTGGAAGTTGCCTGAGAACACTGAATGCAAGGTGCCAACTCTGCAACCTCAATCGCCTCAGTTTCAGCAGAAACTTCAGATCTTCAAGCCAAATGTCAAGCAATACAGCACGCCAGCCTTGCTCTGCAAGTACATTCACACCACGGTCAAGTTCAGAAAAGACATTTGGGGCAACGAATACTCTGAGATGACACACAAAGAAAGCACGATTCCAGCCGAAGAGTGCCGACTCATGAAGTCGCATCGACGTTGCACTTTTGGTGAACTTGAACAGAAAGGTGATGTTTGGCAAACAACGAACAAACCGAAATACGAGATCGCTTCGATTTTCTCAGGTGGTCTCAAGTGGGATTCGGTCACGGTCTCGAACTGCTTTCAACTGAATGTCTCGGTTCTCAGCACTCACACAAACAGTGAAATCTCAACTTCGCTTGGCGAAACTCGTCATTGCGTTTACACCGACAAGCAATGCTCCCTTGAATCGGGTGCAGTTCTGATTTGGGATGCAGAAGTGGAACAAACATGCGAATACATTCACATGGGAAATTTTGAAGGAACATCTTTCGGAAACGCATGGGTGGCTGAAACACAGACTTTTGCCTTGACGTTCGAAAATCCAAAGAAGATCTACAGTTGTGGAAAAGACCTTGTCATTGCTGATCATAACTTCGCCATTGCAATGGAAACCTATGAAGCGATGGTCTCGAAGGCAAGACATGAGCGAAACAAGCGAAATGCTCTCAACAGTCAGACTCAGATCCCCGGCATTGCAATGAGCAACGACGTCGCCGCTCAACTTCAAGCAGCGATGTTGCACGCTGATAACAATCTCAGCTCTCAAGCAGGCCTTTCAGTCGATCTGCAATGCAATTCGAGTCACAGAAACACAACTTCACACTTCTCTTGCACAAGCGCCAACGGCAACGATGAGAGCTCTCTTGAACCAATCAGACATTCATGCGCGAAGATTGACAAATGACGTTTTCGAAGCATTCCCATGCACTCCACTGCAGCTCGGTCTTGACTTCTCCTTCAGAGCCACAAAGGACTGCTATGATGTGATTCCGATCCAGGTGCACACTCATGGTCAGAACTTTTCTGCCTTCCTCGACCCGGTCTTGCTTGTGATCTCCGAAGTCGGAAATCTCATTCCATGTGAACATGAGCCAACGGCTCTGGTTCAGTTGAACAGAACTCTCTACGAAGTCGACATTCACACTGCGCAGTACAAAGAGGCAAGTGCTAATCTCGTGAAACAGATCCCCTCACATGAAACAGTCACACTGAAGGTCCCGACTCTTGAGCGAATCGTCTTCAAGCAGTTGATCACAACGAAGCTCGATGAGATCTTCCCCACAACGCACTTCAACTCGATTCAACAAGTTCGCCTTCTCGAATCTCAACTGCAAGCCTACATGACAGTGACATCCAGCTCCGAACATGAACACAACAGTCTGGCACAGCAACTGAGCACTCAATGGGTGAACCAAGGTCTCTTCACGTTCTTCTCTGGCATCATGCCAAGCTGGAGTCAAATCTGGGTCTTCACTTGTTGCACGTATGTGACACTCTCGTTTCTTCTTCGATGGATTGTGCCATATTTTGTCAGAATCGCCCTTCAGCAGTACGACTTCCCTGCTCTGATGATGGCACCGTTTGCTTCACGAGCTGCTCGAAAGCTCAAACTTGTCGATGATCAACAGATGGTCGAGGTCAATGCAGTCACCACCAATGGCAAGCAGGTCGCCATCACGTTGGTCCAAATCAATGACGTGAAGACAACGGCCCTCGCAGACACTGGCGCCGGCCTCTGCTTGTGCCCCATCTCTCTCGCCTATCTCTTCAACATCAGAACGATCTATCCGTCAGAGATCTCTTCCGCTGTTGGCCTCAATGACCAGCGTCTTGCAATCGTTGGATGTGCCAATGCGAAATTCACTCTGGGAACACACATAAGGTTCGCTCCTCTTCACTTCGTCGAAAGTCGTCTCGACTCTCGCCTCTACGACGTCATTGTCGGTGTCCCCGTCCTCCACCAGTTCAAATCGGTCGCATTCAACTTCGACGACAAGGAATTGCGCATCGATGGCTGCACTCTTCCTCTCGGTGACCCCAAGTACATCCGCTACAAAAGTCACAAGTTGCGGGTTTAGCAAGTGCACGCGGCTCCTCCCCCGTAGTGAAACATTCATCCAAGTCGTCATAGATCTCCCCCTCAATGTCCCCAGTCCTCGTCAAATTCTCGTAGATGACCAGACTTCTGAATCCCAGGCCTTAGGAATAGTCGTCTTTCCTTCGGTCCTCGCCAAAATCAAGGATAGCCAGGAGTACAACCTCTTAGTAACCAATTCCACTTGTCAACCAGTAGTCCTCTACGCGAGACAAGCAATAGCCACAGCAACCCTAGTCGACCCTCAAGACCCGGAGCCGCAGATTTGTGCCATTGATCCCCTAGCCCCCGATCCCTCATTTGTAGTCGATTACTCAAAGAGTGAATTGGACCCGATTCACATTCCGAAACTCAAAGCTCTTGTCCGTGAATTCAACGACATCTTCTCAAAGTCTGCCTACGACATTGGAACGTGCAAAATCTTTGCTCCTCCAATCATCACCGATCCAGCTGCTAAGCCTTTCTACATGCCTCCGAGAAAGATCCCTCATCAACTGCGCGGTGAGATCAGAGATCACATTTCCGCTCTCAAAGCTGCAGACATCATCACAGACGCAGAACCCACAGGTGTCTGGCTCTCTGGTCTCGTTCTCGTCAAGAAATCAACAGGTCAACTTCGCAGCTGCATTGATCTCAGAAAATTGAACAGCGTGACTCTTAAAGACAATTTTCCGCTTGCTACTTTGGATGACGTCATGTTCCGTTTACGCAATTCCAAACTGTACTCGTGTCTGGACCTCAATCAGGCTTTCTGGCAGATGCCACTAGATGAAGAATCGAGCAAGAAGGTCGGTCTCGCACTTCCAGAAGGAAACGTTCGATTCAAGCGACTGCCTTTCGGTCTGCTCAACTCTACCGCTGCCTATTGTCGCATGAT
Source organism: Poikilolaimus oxycercus (assembly GCA_034700245.1). NCBI lineage: Eukaryota > Metazoa > Nematoda > Chromadorea > Rhabditida > Rhabditidae > Poikilolaimus > Poikilolaimus oxycercus. The sequence goes on along the minus strand of JAQIXL010002258.1, from coordinate 8,809 downwards.
GTCCCAAGTTCTCGGTGGTCTTGAAGACACGGTGGTCTGCTACGTCGATGACATTCTTGTTCATTCGGGTGACAACGTCGACGAACACCTCGCAGCTCTTCGCAAGGTCTTCCAACGAATTCGACAGCATGGTCTCCGTCTCAGTCCCCGGAAGTGTAAACTAGGTCTCAAGCGCATAGAATTTCTTGGCCACTTGATCACTCGCAATGGCTACGGTCCCAGCCCCGATCACGTGAAAGAATTCAATTCTCTCCTCCAACCAATCTGAAAGAAGTTCGACGTTGGCTTGGCGCGACCGGATTCTTCCGAAAATTCATCAAATCATATAGCGAGATCGCTGAACCTCTTTTTCGTCTCTTGCGCAAAGATGTCACCTTTCACTGGGAAGAAGAACAACAGAAAGCTTTCGAGACGCTTCGAGACTCACTCCTGTCAGAACCGATTCTTCGACATCCCAACTATGAAGCTGACTTCCATCTCTTCACAGATGCTTCAGCAGTAGCCTGGGGTGCTAGTCTCATGCAGAAAGACGAAGTCAACAAGGCCTTCTACGCCGTTGCCTATGCTAGTCGAAGTCTTTCCAGCGATGAACGCAAACTCAGTGCGATTCAATCAGAACTTGGTGCAATTCTCTATGCCGTTCGAGTCTTCATGTCTTTGATCTATGGCACCCCAAAGGACGTGGTGATCCACTGCGATCATCGCCCAATTTCCTTCCTCTTTGCGAAAGCCGAGACGAACAACAAGCTCGCGAGAATGTTGCTAGAACTGCAAGAGCTGAGGCCACGAATCTGTCATGTGGAAGGAAAGTCCAATGGAATCGCCGATTACCTTTCTCGAATCGAGCACGAGACGATCAGCCTCGAAAACTTTCAAGCAGAACTCGAACAGCCAAAATGCCTTCCAATTGTTGCTGAGAGAAAGCGAAAGCGAAAGAAGCAGCAACAAACAGATCCCGACATTGAAGAAGAGACAGATCTCGAACCCGATATGATTGAAGAGCAAGCCAAAGATCCGCTCATCGTCCGAGTGAAACAAATCATCGAGAGCAAGAATTCTCTCGGTGAACACGAAGAATTCGAGAAGCAAGCTCAGGAGTTAGCGGAGAAATGCACGGTGAAAGACTCCTATGTCTTCCTCAAAGGTGAATTCAATCACAGTCCTCGCCTTGTCGATTCCATTCTCGTTCCGAAGCACTTGTGCAAACTTGTCTTTGATTCCTTTCATCAAGATCTTCGTGGTGGTGGTCATCTGAGCTGGCAGAAAGCAATCAAGAAAGCTCGAAAATTCTTCTGGCTAGGAATGGAAAAGGATTTTCGATCTTGGTCTGCCCAATGCAATCAGTGTCAACTGAGAAAGAAACCTCGGCCAGCCTTCCAAGAGAAAATGTACTCAGCCATCAGCGATTCTCGATGGAAAACAGTTGGAGTAGATCTTGCCGGCCCATATCCCACCAGCGAGAAAGGCTCAAAATTTGTCTGCCTTGCCATTGATCATTGCACTCGATACATCGTTCTCATTCCCATTCCAGATGCAAGAGCATCCACGATCGCTCAAGCTCTCCTTGAACGAGTAGTCCTGGTCTACGGTGCTCCCTCGAGATGGTACACAGATGCAGCCTCCTCATTCACTTCACAGGCCTTCAAATCACTCATGCAACTGCTGAAAATCGGCCAATACATTGCAACTCCGCACTCAGCGACGAAGAACGCAAAAACGGAACGAGTCTTTCAACAAATCCAACACATCATCAGCACAGCTGGCCCCTGGGGTCCAAACAACTTGAAATGGTGCGAATCGCTTCCGTATGTAGCGTGGTGCTTGAACACGTGCACACACCGCAGTTTGCAAGAATCCCCGCACTTCCTCGTCTTTGGCAAAGATCCTCAGTTCCCATGTGAAGCCATTCTCTACCCTGAAGCCAGGCCCTCTTATGGTGAAACAGACATGGATGAATTAAGATCAACCTTGATCAAGAACTTGTCCACAGCCTGGAAAGCAGTGGCCGAAGCAAATGCAAATGCAACAAAAGAGTACGAGCAGCAATACAACAAATCGCAGCGCGAAAACCCAATCACAGTCGGATCAAAAGTTCTTTTGAGAAACTACAGTTACCAGCCAGGAAGTGCGAAGAAATTCCACCTGCCTTACAAAGGAATCTTCCGAGTGATTGAACTACATCCACCACATGCCACAGTAGTCAGCATAACTGCTGCACGACAACAACCAAAACGAGTTCACATCAATCAACTGAAGCCCTATGTGGAAGCAACAGATCCTATTGTCACGATTGATGGTGAAGATCCAGAAGAAGAGAAAGCTCTTCAAGCAGCACACGCAGAAAACACACAGATCACAGGCTTCGATCTTTCTCTTCCCGCTGAGACTCCGGCGAAAGAGAAGCAGCAGAAAGAAACGCCCGCTCCTTCTCACAGCCACAATCTCCGGAAGAGATTGCCACCACGTTGACCCCTCAACGTGCTCCCTCTCTTTCTTCGATCTTCCATTATTTACTCACCTCGATTTTGATCTTATCATTCAATATTTGCTTCTTCTTCAAAAGTCTTAAACCTCGATATTCTTCTTCCTCATTATTTTTGCTCTTTTTGCTGACCTGTCTCGCGGAATCATGCTCGCGGACAAACGCGAAGCGTCGAAAAACTAACGAGACTTGTTGCAGGAATGGACGGCGTGGTGATGTCTACAGCGGAGAAGATGGAACGTGCCCGCTCCCTCCTCGACCTCATCCGACAGACATCAGAAAACATGCAGACGATCAACAACCAGATCCACGAGAAGCGTGCAGCCGGAGAACGAGATCTTCAAGAACTGAACGACCAACTTACTCGAGAAGCTCGTCGCCTGTTCCAACATTCTCAACAACTCGACAGCCTCTACCCCACGGTCACTTACCTTTAAAAGTTGGTCTTCAAAACCGATATCACTTTTAGCTCCCTCAGCGAGTTCGACCAGAACAACCGTTGGAGGTACAACTTCTCAATCACACCAGCAAAGTGAATCGAACTCTGCGCTTCCTCATCGACACGCTCACCGAATGCTCCCACTCTCTGATCCACGAGGCCGTTCATCACACGCAGAGTGTACATCGGCAACGTCAACACGCCGAGGCCTTGGCACACATCACTTATACCCTCCGTCATTCGTACTACCAACTTCGCATTGCAATGTCTCTTCAGTTTCCTGGTCGAGTTCTCCTCTGAATTCTGTGATTCTCCGTCTAAGTCAACGATAAAACATTCCAAATGACTAAACTGGTTGACGAAGGCGGTCAACTCCGTAAAAGGCTATCTCACTCAAAGAGAAATCGCGGTCAGACCTGAGGAGAAGAGAATGCAGACGAACTCGGACGCTAAGGTGACCAACAGGAAGGCAGAACCATCGTATCCCCACGTCCTGTCAGTGTCGATTCTCAACCATGTCATGGCGACACTCTCTCGAACAACTCAGGAGGTGGCTTTCGACGTGAGTCTGAAGAAAATTGGGTATTCTCGCGTCGAGCCGACCATGATGCTTCTCCAAGACATGTTGAACACGAAGGACTATCTCAAAAACCTCGCCAAGAGCCTCTATCCACTTGCTTTTCCTGATCAACAGCCTCAACCGAATGAGCCCGAGCTTCACATCGTTGAAAGCCGCATTGGTCAGCCTAACACCTTCCCATTTTAACTACAGATTCATGCTCCACATTTATCCACTGACCCTTATTCCATATCTTACTCAAAAATTGTCGAAATAAAACATTCAGTTAATCATTGTCCACATCACCGAAAGCCTCCCGTAAGAAATAACGGCGAGCCCCAGCAGCTGCGTTCGGGCCGAAAGGCCCACCATATCCACGGCTCCACTCGGTCGCACCCCAACACTCTCGGAATCTTCTCGCTCGCCATGATGATGGAAAGATCTTTGGTCGAGTCCGGGACGGACTCTGATGATGCCCCGGAGATGTGAGCACCAGGAGATCCAGCGAGGCCGACGATTCGAACGAGGCGCCGAGCACCCAGGACGAGCCCCTGAAGATCGTAGACGCCCGAGGACACGCCTGCGGCAAGAAGAGATAAAAGAAGCCTCCATTGAGTCATCGAGGCTCTCTCCCCCGAGGCCTCTCTCCTCGAGCCCTCTCCCTGAGCGCTGCTCTGAGCTATGTGAGCCTCGTGGGCACTGTGAGCCCGTTTCCCTGTCACTGAAACGTACTGGATGCCGATAAACTTGACTTGAATGTTGACTGCCTGTGAATCCACACACCGATGGGTGCCCTACACACGCTTTCCCCTCCTCTCCTTCCCCTTTGTCCCCGTTGGGCCTGATCAACCCGCGAGACGGAGACTCTCCCTTCCCTTCCTCAACCTTCCTCTCCCTTCCCCTTCCCCCAAAGTCCCAAAGGAACATCGACACCACCCAGCAAAACCCTTCTCGTCATTCCTCACTCAAAGTTGTTTTCAGGTGATCCGTGATATGCAGTCGGAACAACCAATCCACGACCTCCAAGGTGCCGAGTGGTTGCACAAAGAGCACTCGCGGCTTCAGGTTTGTGCTTTGAGGCACAATAATCGAATCGCATTTAGAGCGAAATCGAAACACGCGAGCCGAGCTTTGCAATGCTTCAAGAGCGTGGTCGACAGATGCTGGCCAAGGACCATTACGCTGCCGCCGAGATTCAGGCCAAGATGAACCAGGTATACTTCCAAACAATCTGGGTTCAACGGGTATGAAAAGGGACCCTGAGGGTATCTGTTACATGAGAAGATGATTAGGAAAGTTAAAAACTTTCATTCGTTGCATGGTCGATTGGTCCAAGATTTTGTTGAAAGCTATTCCTCTGCAAGCCTATAACTGAGGTGGAAATTGGAAAATGTTTCAGACTTTAGAATTGAGTGCAAGTTGCGTTTTTTTGCTAATGTCTAGCTGTGGTTTGCTCATCCCGACAATCTTTCAGGTCGACGGCGCCCTTACACGTCTCCGCAACGAGTGGAATCTCCGCGAGTCCTACCTCTCCCAAGTCGTCCAATGGCACGGCTTCCAACGTGAGGCGAAGCAGATCCTCGCTGTCATCCAGGCAAAGCGAACCACTCTTCGACAGGTCTTTCGTCTTCTGAAAAGTAAAATCCTCAAAACTGCAGGCAGCCGTTGGTGGCACGGTCGACGAGGTCCAGAAGCAGATGCAAAAGCTCGAGACCTTCGCCAAGGCCCTCTCGACTGTTGACGAGAGAGCAAACTCCTTCGAGAAGAGCGCCCAGATGCTCATTGAGATCCGTCACATGGAGCGGGCCAACATCGAGGCTCTAATGCGAAAGGTGAAACCTAATCAGGACGGGTTAATCCAATGCTTCAGGTGAAAGAGGCTGTAGCAGCGATTCGAGCTGATGTGGAGGCCCGTCGAGCTCAACTAGTCGAGGCCCTCGCTCGCGCCAAATTCAACTCCGACGCCGCTGACATGATTGCCTGGATCGATGGACGACTAGTAAGCGTTTTGCCGGTGAAACGGACAGAGAGTTACGCAATGTGCTTCAATGATGCAATATTTTTGCCCACCATCCATCCGTCAATTGATTTTGTGAGCGTCATCGAATAATACTTTTCTCCTGAAACATTCCTCATAGAATCATTTTCAGTTGGCAATCCAAAAGGAGGCCGAACGCCAGGGCGTCGCCGTTTCCATAGAGGACAAGATGAACCGTCTGCAGACCCACCAGGCTTTCGAGGCTGAGATCGGAGCCAACGAGAAGCGTGTCCAAGACATTCTTACGCGTGGCCGCGATCTTGACAAGCAGAGGAAGGACCCACAGGTTGGCACTTCTTCTCTCTCAAAGAACTTCAAACTTTCAGGCGACGAAGCTCAGTGTCTCACTCTCCAGGAAATGGAGCAACCTTGTGGCTGCGGTGGCCGACCAATCACGTGCCTTGGAAGAAGCCCGCGACCTTCTCGCCTTCAAGCAGCTCGTCCAGCGTGTTCTTGAGTGGATTCATGAGAAGGAGATGCTCGTGGCCGCGGCTGACATGGGCAACGACCTCGAACACTGCCAGCTTCTCCTCGACAAACTTCAAGGAAGCAAGGTCGGTTTGAACTTAAATTTTCTTTACAAGTTAATAGGTTGTTTTTAATACGCCAATGAGGTCGAAGAAGTTATGTGAAGCGTTAGAACTTGCTAATTGTAAGTTTTATTTTCTAGCAAAGCATTGGAGATTCAACGAACCCAAGCTTCAGCTCTAGGCCGAAGGACTTCTCAAAAGGCGTTGAAACGACCGGTCGACCAGCCATCACGGTCGAGCGTATAGAAATGTCCGTCTTCTTCATTCAAATCTTAGCGGCATGCATGTCAAGTGAACAATTACGAACAAATAAATATTACTCGCATACTAGAATGTGAGCATGGAACCACAGCAAATTTGTTTTTTTTTCTTGAAGATCATTGGGCATTGTGAGCGATTGAGACATGAGTCGGGTTTGAGGCGTTCGCCCCCAATATGAGACTTATTCGTTTATCGCCGCTGAGCTGTTGACCTTCAAGCAAGGGCGACTTGCCTTTCTGTATCAATGATGTCTTGGAGCGACGAGAGGTGAGAGGTCAGCGTGACGAGGCTCGCCTCTCGCTGTCCTTCGCCCCCTTCATCATCCTCGTCGAGTCGCCTTGGTGAGTCATCTTGTTTGTTCTCTTCTCCCGCTGCCGCTGCTCTCCACTTGCCGATCTACACACTTCCCGCGCTCTCGATATGCATGTTTCTCTCGAAGCTCTTCTTTTCTTTCAACCATTTTCGGGACTTTTTTTGCCTTTCTGTAGCATGTTTGGTAATCAAATGATCTTTCACTTCTTCCTGTTGTTTCGTAAGTTTCTCGGGGTTCGGATTTCAACATGCTCTCAACGCCAGGGCTGCACAATGGGCACACACCTTGGTTAGAACTTTTCAGAGACTGAACGGGCATGGCTGGAGCGTGGACAAATCAAGGAATGCAGGCGTTGATCCCCGTCATCAATCGGGTTCAGGTTCCCTTCAATCTTTTCTCTGGGAGAGATTCTTCCAGGACGCCTTCGCCCATCTCGGCACTTCCCTCTCCTTCGAATTGCCTCAAATCGCGGTTGTCGGTGGTCAAAGCGCCGGCAAGTCCTCCGTCCTCGAAAATTTCGTTGGAAAGTAAGTTTCTAGGAGAGAATGAAGCTTCGTTATTTTATTTCAACAATTCGTTGGCGAAATCTTTCGTTTCCAGAGACTTCCTTCCTCGCGGCTCGGGCATCGTCACGCGACGGCCACTCATCCTCCAACTCATTCAAGATCGAAATGGTGACTGATTCTTTCAGAGAGAAAACTTCAACTTCAGAATATGCGGAGTTTCTCCACAAGAAAGGCACTCGCTTCACCGACTTCGAAGCAGTTCGTCGAGAAATTGAAGAGGAGACCGAGAGGGTCACCGGCGCCAACAAAGGAATCTCTTCGATGCCTATCAATTTGAGGATCTTCTCACCCAACGGTTTGATCAAGTTTTACTACCAGTCCACGCTCGTCATAAATTGTGATTCTCGTTCAATCACACAGGAAAATAGACGTTTGAAACTCATTTGAGTAACTTACCGCTGAAATTTTGAAAACGGGCTTTGTGACAAGGTGCATGAAGTCTAGCCTGAACTGTCTTCTGATTTTGCTTTCATTTAAAGCATTTCTCTCGAAACTAAGCTGATTCAAACGACATCGTACGACTCATCGAATGCTTCTTCTTTCTTCAACCATGCAATCTTTCAGTGTTGAATCTCACCCTGATTGATCTTCCCGGCCTCACCAAAGTGCCCGTCGGAGACCAGCCTCAAGACATTGAGAGCCAAGTCCGAGAGATGATCGTGACCTTCATTTCCCGTGAAACTTGCCCCATCCTCGCCGTCACTTCGGCCAACTCGGACTTGGCCACTTCGGACGCCTTGAAATTGGCGAGAGAAGTGGATCCTCAAGGTCTTCGAACCATCGGAGTCCTCACGAAACTCGACTTGATGGACGAGGGCACCGATGCTCGGGACATTCTCGAAAACCGTCTTTTCCCTTTGAGAAGAGGCTATGTCGGAGTGGTCAATCGAGGTCAGAAGGACATCGCCGGAAAGAAGGATATTCGGTCGGCCTTGGAAGCTGAGAGGAAGTTCTTCTTGGCACATCCCTCTTACAGGTCTGTGAGAAGTTGAGAACCCGGTGATGATAAGTTTCAGGCACATGGCCGATCGCCTCGGAACGCCTTTTCTTCAACAAACTCTCAATCAACAGTTGACCCATCACATCAGAGACACTCTGCCGACTCTCCGAGACTCGCTGCAGAAGAAGCTCTTCTCGATTCAGAAGGACGTCGCCGAGTTCAAAGACTTCAACGCTAATGATCCGGGGAGGAAGACAAAGGCCCTCATGCTGTTCGCTTCTCGTAAACTCGGCCAAGTTATGTTTCAGAATGGTCCAACAGTTCACCGCCGACCTTGAACGTTCTATCGAAGGCTCTTCAAGCAAAATGGTTTCCATGAGCGAACTCTCAGGAGGAGCCAAAATCAACAGAATCTTCCATGAAAGGTTCGATCTCCGAAGAAAGAGAAGATTCAGATTCCCCTACGAGATCCTAAAGATGGAGGTGGACGAGAAGGAGATGCGAAGGCAGATACAGTATGCCATCAGGAACATCCACGGCGTTCGCACGGGTCTCTTCACCCCAGACAAGGCCTTCGAGACGATGGCCAGGAGTCAGATCGCCCTGCTCAAGGAGCCCTCGATGAAATGCATCGACTTTGTTGTTAGCGAGTTGACAGTTGTTGTGAAGCGATGCTCGGAA
>JAQIXL010002257.1:0-13746 GCA_034700245.1 Poikilolaimus oxycercus | reverse complement strand
CCTCCTCACGTCGCGCAACGACCCCTACAAACGCCGCCAGCTCGTCCAGCTCGCCATCATCAACGGCACCTACCGGTTCCTCTCCCTTCCCTCCTAAACGAACTCGGTGCAGACCCAGCGACGGCTCCTTCCCCGGCTGAGGCCTTCTCCAGTTCTTCCACTCCCCTTCTTCTTTTTCCACAAGCATAAACAATTCTGCAAATCTGTCTTGAATTAGCTTAGAGTTAAGATGGAGATGTTTTGCTAGAAAGTGCTTGTGTTGAAGAGCTACTGCCTTTGCTGCTTCGGAATCGTGAGATTGAGGATGAGGAACGTTTTCTCAAGAACCAAGTAGTGTCGATTCGTTCCTCGCTTGAATAAGTAAAGACGTTGAAACCGGGATGAAACAGGTTCCCAAACCGGAATTCTCTGCAAACTCACATTGCTTCCCGGCACTTCACCGTTTGCGACTTAAGTAAAAAAGCGGGGAAGATTTCGGCAGAGCTGTTAGCCGACGAAGCGGATTTCATACAATTAGACGAGGTCGGTTACCAATGTATGAAGCGGTGTCGAAGCATTCTACCGTTTCATGATCTAAGCAATCGACTTGATGGAGATTCTTCGGATCTCTTATCATCCCCAACACAAAACAGTGCGTGCTGAGCAACTTTGCTACTACTCTATGGAACAGCGCTGATACCTTCTTGATAATAGCGATGCCAGGAAACATTTCGTGAGCGACGAAAGAGACATGGGCACTCTCTACTTCACTTAGCTTCTCAAGTCGCAACGGCGCGCACTAAACAAGAATTGATTATGGGGAAGTTTTGATCAGCAATTTTTAGCCGCGCTGAAACTCCAAAGTGTCGGGATGAATTAAAGAGGCGCTCTTGTCAGGTAGACGGGTTTCTATTATTTTTACCACTTGCGCGTCGTTCTGCTTCCTGTTTAGCTTGCTTGACTGAAAAACCGAACAGCTTCAGATTGGTTTCAGAGAGGCAAGAGGTCTTTGCAACGTTGCCGTCGGTGGGAATGTATAATATTAAAGGGCACCTCTGCTGAGAAAAGAGAACCACTTGCGCAAGCTTGCAGGTGGCAACGATGCCACCAACTATGCTTGCATAGAGGGTTGCTCTAGGCGAGAAATGGAAAAGGGTCACCTCCCCTGTTTGTGAGATGAGCGAACGAGTTGTGTTTTTTCATTCAATGAGGATATGGAGGTGGCAATGATGTCTTCGCGGTTGTTTGCATAAAATGAAGCCCTGAAACCGTTTTTCGTCCGCGTTACAAAAGAAACTTCAAGAGAATCGGTTTGCTATGAAGTTGGTCGACATCCAGATTTCAGCAAGTTTTTCACAACTAGAACCAGACGTTCAAAGTCTCTTTGCGGTTTCAGTCAGAGCCTTTCACTGCTCTTTGCCATTCGCAGCAATCACCGCAAGTAAATGACAATTTCCGCCACAACAGCAGCAACAAACAACCAACATTTTCAGGCGCTTGCTATATTTTCAGGCGCTCCAAATGGTTTGGCTATAAGGAAGTGCGGGATCAGGGAGAGACCTCGTTTCTAGCCTGGATGCTCTCATTGAGACGAACTTTTGAGAAGAGATTCTCATTTAACCGAGGAGTCCAAGATCCATGCGAACACCTCTTGCTGGCACTTCTACTGTCAACGAAATCGTCAATTTCCAGGAAGCAGGTGTTGCTTGTTGGCAAGTGGACAAAGTGACGGAAATTTTCTCCAGCATGCCGGCTCGACTACTTGACCGTTTCAGAATTGCAATAAATTTTTCTGGCTTCAACTAGTTTCAATGTGAGATAGGTGCAATTTGTATTGTACTATGCAATGACATTTTCAACGTTGCTTTTTCTTCATTGAATTTGCGAGGCAGGCGAGAATTCGGTACCGACACTCTGCCGTTTCAAAGTTTCATATGTATTTGTTGAAAGTCTTGTTGCATTCGAGGACGTCATTCTTGGTAGTTTGGTATATTCCTCGCGTCGACGAAATTGTCTGAATGAATAACATCCCAAATCTAGCTTGCGAGCATTTGTCGCTGAAATATCAACTTTCTCGTTTAAGCGAGAGTCGATCGTTAAGAACAATCGGAAACGTTGCTCACTCAAGAATAACTGCACGAAGATTCTCAGGGAGCGTCTAATCAAACCCCAAACCAAAAAAAAGACAGATCTCATTTCAGTCGTCCCGACACTCTCCCGTTCGAAAAACAATAATCGTTTCGGACAGCTTTTCTGACATTAGTAGACAGATTTGGGAAAGAAAAAGAAGCTCATTTGCCAAACGAATGGTCCAGTGGATTCTCTCTCCAAAAGCCAGATGACCGTTTCGTTATTGCCGTATTTGAATGAGGAAAACAAAACATCGTTGCCACTCGTCCTGGGATGATCATTCGATCTACGATTTGCGACCAAGCTCATCGTATAGTTTTCTCTAGTGGCTTCCGGACATTATTTTCATCTTCAAAATCCTGAACGACGACCAGCGACGCATTCATTCGAGGAGCTGCTTGCCGAGGATACTTTTATTGTATTTCCCGCCTTGTTTTTGTTGAATGCAACAAAAGCTAACAAATTCGACATTGTTGAACGCGTTGCAGCTCCGCTATGGAACAGAGCTGAAACCGCAAAGTCGCGCGAGGATTCAGTCGCAGTCGTCGCGATGTTCACTCGTTGTTCTTCTGACTCAGCGGACGGCCCAACACACAGACTCCATGTTTTGTCTCTGAAAAGGAACGCGTTGAAACGAATTCTCACCCAGAGCTCTTCGTCATTTACCAGCGCTGAACTCCGAAGAACTCTTTTGAAGCGATGTTTGATTTCGATGTTTCAAGTGGCTGCTATAAGAACATGCTACCCGCTACGGCAATGAAAGCTGCATCTTCAAGTTTTTTTTGTTCGATTTTCAGCGGAAACACCGGAAAGTGTCTGCGGGTATCTGTTTCACTGTCTTTGGTAACACAAACTAGTTCAGAGACGAGCAATACAAGGATGGGAACTGTTCCCTCATTGCTCTTTTCGCTTCCAGACCCTTCTCGCCGGTCGCGCCCTCTGCATCCATCCCTCTTCCAGGATTGCTAGAGAGAATTTGGAGGTTGCTGTTTCACCAGCTTCATATTTTCATTTGAAATCTTCATGGACAGTATGTAGTCTCGTGGGCTTCGACGAAAAAAGTTTTGATGTTAGCAAACGAAACCTACACCCGAACAATTAAAGATTTCAAGCCTCCATCGTGAACCTCTTCAACTTTCATGGGTGAGAGACCGGTCTTGGCGACGTTGCTATGGGCAAGAATTGTATTTATGTAAAGGAGCATTCCCGTTGATGAAGGAGAGCGAGGATTACTTTTGTCTTGGAGCACTTGTGGAACACAAATCATAAAGAAGACGGCATTGCATTTATTGAAGCGACCTAGCTTGTCGCTTCAATAAATGAAATTACTGAAACCGTAAAAGAGAAGCACGCGAAGTTGATTCAGTCGAACAAAGTATCAATATCAGTAGTCAATTGATGAAGTCTATTTGTGTTCTTTGCCTTCAAAAGCCATCCTTTGCCGAGAGGTCAATGAGACCTCAAATTACGGTGAGTACTCATAGAAGCGCTGAAACATCATTCCAACTTGCAGTTGCGGTTATCTGTCTCACGCCAACTAATGAGATACCACCAACGCTGGAAACATAGTACAATACAAGTTCTAATTCCTCAATTTCAGGTTTGCCGTCTCCTTCACAACATTTCGATGACGGACGCCCTCCACGTGAACACGGGCCACTGCGAGAGGAACATGCGGGCCCTCGCTGAGACGATTTCAACGTCGGCGGCGAGAATCAACTCGCTGCGGGAGTGCCTTTTTCATTTCTTCTTCATGCAGCTCCTCGATCGATTCAAGTTGCCTCTGGCCAAAAATTCCTGATTTCTATGCCAACAAACTTTCTGTCGTGAGCACCAACAAAAAGCATCTAGTGTCGATAAGATCAAAACAACGATCGAGCAAAACGATCCATCATCGTTAAACAACCGTTGCCGCTGCGTTATAGGACCGAGGTGAAACATCGAAGTGACGCGAAGATTAGAACAAGATGTTATTTATCGGGAAGGCACGTCATCACGATGCTCGCCTTTTGTTCTTCTTGCTCAGTGGATTAAAGAAAACCTAGTGAGCGCCGATAGCAGCTGAAACATTGAAGGTGGAGACAGTGGAAGAGAAAAAATAGAGACTGGACACCTTGGGTCTTTGCAACGTTGCCCTATGCGAGGATTGTAAAGGAGCACTTCCGTTGATGAAGGCAGAACGAGGGATGCTTCTGTTTTGAGACACGACAACATTGCCATCTTGCTATTCACTTGCAGAAGTAAAATTATTGAAACCATAAAGTGCAACCTCGTCCAACTGCAATATGAAAACAAAGCGGGCATTATGAATACGTGCACCCCACAATCTGTACATAGTGCCGAGCAAATAAGTCATTTCGAAAGCCCTCGGCTTGAAACTTCCAATTACTTGGGAGGGTGCGTTTGCTTTCGGCATAATTCTATTGCCAGTCGCCGTTCGCCCGCCATATCGTTTGTTACGCGAAAAGCGAGTTGTTGATGTTCGTGAAACATCTCTTCTTCAATTCCGTTATGGCATTTATATTACTTGTTTGTTGACGCTTCTTTTTGTTAGTGCGAGCGATTTCTCAGCAACTGCTATACAGTGACCGTTTCCGATGAGTCACTTCTCATTGACAGGTTGCTTCCTTTTCGGCACATGGGTAACTGTTTTTGGCAATTTCCTCTGAACATTCAAAAGGATTGCTGAAAGCGGAGGAAGTTTTTTTTGATCTTGCTTGCCAAGTATTGCATTTAAGTGAGGTGGCTACATTTCTTTCCAAAGTGTCAAGCTACTTGACCGTTTCATCATTACTGTAATTGTTTCGGGAAAAGAACAATTCCAGTGTGAGGTCAGTGATTTCACTTCGTTTTATTCGGCTGATAATGACGTGTTCTCCCGACATCATCTCGCAAGCTTGTCAGGGCTCATGAATTCTGTCTATTCATGAGTGATTCAAGTTGCGAGATCGATTCAAGTTCCCCTATCACGAAACAATTAATAATTCTGTCATGAGCAACGTCAAGGAGCACTTAGTGTCAATAAGGTCAAAACATCAACCGCGGCCCTGGTTTCATTCCTGAACAAGTTTGTTGCTGATTAAAGAAACGGAGCTGAAACCTCAAAGTCGCGGGAACGTGTAAAACTGATGAAGAACAATACGGAGACAACCTTGTCTTTCAAGGATGTCCGGCGAGGAGCCCTCGACAATCAATGAAATTCGTTGAAAAGGTAATCTGTTATGTTTCTCTTTTGGAGTTTCAATGCTGTCTTCGCGGCCGCCTGCATAAATTGAAACCTTGAAACCGCTCTCTCACACAATTTCATTCAACTCAAATAGATTTTGCTGAAGTCACACCACAAATCCAAAGCTCCCTCAATGGAAAGGGTTCACTGTTTCACAATTGTCCTTTCAGATCGAAATTCCAAACGGAATAATTCAGTCTTCAAGCAGCGTTAATTTTGGCTTGCTGAAAACATTTCAAATGTCAGCGAGAATCAACTCATTGCATTTATCGGTTTCAATGCTTCTTATTTAGCACGAAAGAGCTGTCAAGGTCGATTCATGGTCGTCGGGAAGCGGCTCTTTCTTTTCCTCTTCAAGTAGTTTCTCGATAGAATCAAGTTGCTCTCTGACACCGACAAATTCCCATTTGCATGCCAGTTAACGGATGCATGAATGAAATGAAACCGAGTAGAGAAGGGTAGAAAATGTATCGTAGTACTTATAGAAAATGAGAAGAGAAGGAGGAAGAGAAAGGCTCACTTCCATGTCCAATAACATTCTCCATGCTCAACCTCACAGCACCAGCAATCTTGATCATTTGTGAAGTTTTCTATTGCAAACCTGAGATCAATCAATGGCTAAAGGCGCCATCCTCAACATCCGTCAACGAGCCAATTTCTCAGTTGCAGTTCTCGCACTACGTCTCAACAATGATTCACCTTTGCCTTTCCCAAGTGAACTTGTTGAAACAAATCTGGCAACCAATATCTTTCTTCTCATTGTCAGTTCTTTGTCAGATGTTGAAGGCGCATGCTCATTGAATTTGACCAGCACGCGACAGACAATGTTCAATGGCACATGCCGCTTCATTTGAAGTCACGGCGAAACAGCAAGACGGCAGCGTCTCGGCTTAAACTGATGACATCTCAATAAATACGGTGACCAAGCAGAAGAAATTGGCGTCGAAACTGTCACTCCCTCTTCAAGTTCTATTGAAACAGCAACTTAGTTTTTTCAGAACGGTCCCTTTTAGCACTTTATTGAAACCAATTCATTCTTCTCTTCATTCGCAGACTTCCTCAAGATCGTTTGCTTGACCATGAGAGTCCGAGTTTCACGGAGAGTCGGAGTTTCAAGCGCGGATGAGTTAGAGAACGAGGACCAGGTGGTGTTGACCTCGATGAAGAGCTGCGCCGTGGCGGGCGACATCGACGGCGTCGAGAGACTTCTGGACAAGTTCCGAAAACATTCCGAGCACATGCAGGAGGTGAGTGGGAATGAGTCGTCTGTTACCGTAACCTCTCATTGCTCTTTTCGCTTCCAGACCCTTCTCGTCGGTCGCGTCCTCTGCATTCATCCCTCTCCCAGGATTGCAAAAGAGAATCTCAAGGTTGCTGTTTCACTCTTTCCATATCAGCTTTTGAAAATTCCTCGTTTAGTGTGATCTGATGAACATTCTCACAAAGCATTTGTTGCAAAAGAGTTTCAATTTGCCCGTACTTGTCCGTTTCAAATTTCAGACCTGTTTAGTGTGCTCAAGAAGATCGCAATGACGTTCAGCGGTTTCTTGAAAGCAAAAAAAAATCTCAGAAACGCATTCCATCCAAGATTTCAAGCCTTCTGCAGTTGTCGGTTTCAAGTCTTGGAAGTATTAGTCGGAGAGAAGCATCACCGTTTCATCTTCTGTGAACGTCTTCAATTCCGTTTGTTTCGCAGGTCTTCTAGTTTACTTCAAAGTTATCATCATTTCGTTATTTCGAGGGAAATTATCTCTTGGACATCACGGACTCGGTCATCACCCCCCATCCCCATCGAAAACAGATCCTCGACTTCCTCGAAGAATAAAATTCTCTCATCCTAACAGGTCTTCCAAAGCTAGCGCTGTTGAGTGGGAATGAGCATAATAATTTCGATGTTTCAAAGATCATGGATAATGCCCCCGAACGCATCGACCGCATCATTGCGAAATTGTCGTGAAAAAGTTTGAAGTGCGGTGAGAATTGGCTACGCTCTTTTGTAAGCGACGAATGTTTTTGTGGTCATCTGTTTCACAAATTCTCTAAAGTGAACCAGCCCTCATGACTGCAGTGAATGCTTGAGAAATCTCAAATTGTGTTGACAAGTTCGAAGTCGATTGAATTTGACGGTTTCAAGTTTTAGGTTTTACGACCTAGAGCTGCTCGGTTCGATTCCGAATCAGCATCGTCTTTCAATGAGCTTTTTACACATCCCGTCTGCGTTCTCGTCAAAGATTGCAACAAAGAATTTGGAAGTTGCCGAGCCGTTTCACGGTTTTTATATCCTTCTTGTGATGTTCGTGGATGTCGCTATTTTGAACAACACTCGCTAATTCGAATTCATTTGCAAGGAATTTCTCATAACAAGTTTCAAGCTAGTGGTATTTGCCGGTTTCAAGTCTCTTCTTTAGTTTTAAAGGCCGGTTATAGTCGAATTTTTCCGTAACGCGTGTTCTTGCAGGCCTTCTGTGACACATGGAGTCAGACGGTGAACGACCTCTCGCCTGGAAAAGCGACGCGGCACAGTCGAACCGAGTGGCCACTGAGCGACACGCTTGTTTTGCAAGGTCTTGCCAGGTGATTCCTTACTTGAATCTTCAAGCAGAAGAAATTTTTCTGAAAACAATAGGAAGCCTTCCTATCCTTCGTTATAGTCATGGAGTGCCCGTGATGCGATTTGTGGTAATAAAATGAGCCAGAATAGCCAATCGCTAAAAACAACCGATAAATAAATTGTAATTTCTGACAGAGTCCTGAGGCGAGCCATGCACCCCGCAGAAAATGGGACTTCCAAGGGGACTCGTGGAGGGAGAGGGAGAAGGGGTAGTTTCTATTGAGACTGGGTTGTTCTTTGCTACATGAAGAGGCAAGGGGAGAAGAGAATGATTTTGGGACCAGATAGATGTGAGGAATAATGTGGATTTGTAATGGCTTTTATTTTAGCTCGGACGAAACGGCGGAGTAACACAGAAATCGATGAATCAGTTTGCGGTGAACCTTGTTAAATCGATCGTGCAACGGAGGAATTGCGCGAGGAGACTGTTCAATTTGATAATGAGACTTTGAAACGGTCATTTGATAGAAAAAGCATTGCTGCTGTAGTAACAGACTGCGTCTCTCACTCTTCTTCCCCCGAAGACAGGCGTGTTATGTGTGGTGAAGACGAATGAATCAGCCAGAGTGACACATGAAGTTTGCCTTGTTTGACCTTCGAAACGACTGAACTGTACGAAGAGAGGAGTTCTTTCCATTGATATTGATTTGGAACTATTTGCCTGTCCGGCTCCAAACATGAACATCAGAAATTCGTCAGGTCAAATCTTATTCGATGGATGAAACCGAGAAGAGAAACAACAAGAAACACAAAACGGCGTAACTCTAGCTATACTACTCACAAAATGAGTTGGTAGTAAAATTGAAATGTTGAAACGGCGAACTCACGCTGCCGCCGTGTGGCTTTGGTGACCGAATCTTGACAGTTGGTGCTGGCTGTGTGGGCCGCCTCGCTGAGCCCCGCCCGGCGCCGACGCCGCGGCTACAACAAGAGAACAACCTGGTGGAGATTGGTTTCAGAATCACGTAAAGGCACGCGCGAAATAGGAAAATCGCGTGTTGGCAGGAAGAAGGACGAAGAAGAGGGCACAAGGTGTGCCGGCAACTGAAACGCGGGCTAATTTCACGACGGAGTCGAGCTCAATTGAAATTTCAAGCACAAACAGTTTCAAATGCTTCTTCGATGGAGTCTCGGGTTCGTCTGCCAGGTAACAAAAGACAAGAAAATCTTGCACATTGGACGATAAATAGGCGTTTTCGATTTTCAGTTGGCATTTGTGTCCCGCGACATTGCAAAAGTTGGAAATGGCAAGTTGTGCTCAAGAATCCTCGGTTTCAAGATTGAAATGAATGTGGAAGTGTGCTGAATCTTCGATGCGAGCAATGACTTCATCAAGGGGCGAATTGTCAGCTTTGTTGTAAAGCGTCTGGACTCCTAACAAAGGGCTTTAGTCTAGATTCCAAAGCGATTTCAAGCGCTAAATAAGAAGGAGCAGAAGTAAGTTGGGTAATGTATTGGCCTCTTGTTCTGCGGAGAAATGAAGACTGAATTAAGTTCTGAATGTATTGTACAATACTTCGGTAACGCAAGAACAACAGACCGGCGGCTTCATTAGGCAAAGGGAAAGCTGCCTACAAAGTTAGGCTCATGCGACGATTTCAAGGAAAATGTTAATAATGACTTCAGGAGTGCGAAAAAGGGAGTGTGGAAATACCACACACTGTCTGCCCTACAAATTGCCTACATGAAACACAGGCACGCCTGCAAACTCGACTGGTACGTTTGGCAAGATTCTCCGTACAAAAAACAATCATCGCGTGTCAGCTTATAACGAGCAGTTCTACCGGGTTTTACTTATCAGTTAGTTGCGAAACCTCGAAACGATAAGACTCTTGCCACGAGTTGGACGAATGAAAATGAAGACAACCAAAAGGCTCATTAAAAACTCTCAGCAGGAAGTCGAATGGAGTGCGCGTCGGTAATATTTCTGCCTACAGAACAATTCTGAAACCTCCAACTTCAAGCGCAACTTCCTATTTCCTTTCCGCTCACTATTTCGAGCTTTAGGCAAGTTCGCATTTCTCTTCTTGCTGTTCTTCTTCTTGAGATGCCGTTCACTCTCTGGGTTCTCAACACCAACTTTTTTCTGGGAGTTCAAAAGCGAACTCCCGAAACAAGTCTTTCAAAGCGATGCTTTAACCATTTTGAAGCTTTTAGACGAGAGATATAGGAGGCGTTGCCCGAGAGGATTGAGAATCGACCGGAACATTGGAATTTCAACTTTTTGAGTTGAGTAAGAGGTCTAGAGAGTGAGTAAGAGGTCTTTCTTAGTTAGAGTAAGAGGTCTTTCTCCTCTAACCTCTTGACGGAGACTCAAGCCGACACCTTTTCCATCTACACAGGAATTCAAGGAGCGAACCCTTCTTTCCCTCAAGTATTCACCAGCTCTTGGTAAACTGAATGAAAAGAAAACAATTCAAAGCTTCTGAGGAGAAAATGTTAAGTTTCAATGCCATTTCAAGCGTCGACAAAAAGTCTTGAAAGTGATGAACTCTAGACTTTCCCGTTTGTTCCAAGAGGCGGTTTAGAGAAATCGATAGCTTGCTGTTTCACAGTGGCTACAATAGAAAAAAGAGTGTGAGGCCATGATACCTCATGCGTGAGTGTTCATCTTGTGTGAAATCAGTCAGCATTGGGGGCATTCTAAGTCATTACAGCAGTTGTTTCGTGCTTGCTGTTTGCACCGTCGCTTGAAGGACTTGAGGAAGCAGCTGCAGATCGTTGCGATGGAACAGGTTCTCCCTCTCCCCTCCCCCTCTCAACTTTGACCTCCCAGAAGCTCTCGGAAGTGTTCCGAGCGAACGAGGATCAAGTGGTGTTGACCTCGATGAAGAGCTGCGCCGTGGCGGGCGACATCGACGGCGTCGAAAGACTTCTCGACAAGTTCCGAGAACATTCCGAGCACACACAGAAAGTGAGTGGGAATCCGTAGAACTTTGAAAAGAATGCATGCTTTCGGTGTTTCAAGAGAAATTTGTTAGCATTTGATTGTTTTCGCGACAGTCGCAGGTGTGAGGCTTCGATAATTTTTCAGTTGATTGTTAACGGTTTCACAGTGCCCTATTGTATCTGTTTTTGTAAATTTCATCGTTTCCGTAGGGTCTCTCTGCTTGAGAAATGAATTGTTTGAGAAGGAAGCCTGTAGAATATTGGCTTCTTCAAGGGTAATTCGCCGAATGGCATGTTTCATGTGGTCGTCAAGTTTCAAGTTTATTCACAGACATCAGAACCACAACAGTACATTCGCTGTGGCTAGAAGAAAAAGTCGTCCTCAGAGTAGTCGAGGACTCGTCGTTGCCAGTTGATTCCGAAGTTCCTGACGAAGGGTCGCATCATCTGTTCCTCGTTCGTCCTCGTTCTCGCTTTAACAATCGCGGATTTTGGGAGGATAACTATTGTACAACGTGTCACCAGCAGTGTGATAGCGCGTAGCAACTTCCTTCTGAAAGAGAGCTGAAACCGCCAAGTCATTTTTGTGAGGATTCTGTCACCAGTCGTCGCGATCTTCACTCGTTCTTCTTCTATCTAATAAGCGGATGCTCGAAGAAGACAAAGAAGAGCCTATTCAAGACTGACTGTGAGAGAAGAAAATGAGGCATTGCGACGACTGGTGACAGAATCCTCACAAGACCAGCAAAAATTGACGTAGAATCTTTCAACTGCTCTTCAAGGTCTGCTGAAGCCGCTAAATACAATCAGTGGTTAAATAGGGTCCGCCATTTGGAGAACCCCTTCCGCCGCCGGAAAAAAATTTTGCGATTTTATGCAGAGGGTCCCCCCTTTGAAAAGTAGCCCATGCGGGCGACCCTTCCGCCATCGAGGGGTTGTCGGAAAGTCACCAAAGGTGGGAGTACATGGAAAAACGATCCTGGAAAAGGACCCTTCCGCCAATTTTGTTCGAGGAAAAAAACGCCCAAGGGGGGAGTACATGAAAAATTAACCCTTCCGCCAAAAGTTCCACTACGGAGAACCCAATTTAACCACTGAATACAATACCATATTTCATCGATAGTTTTCAAAACCCAATAACTTGCGATTATTAGTGAGCCTTTTCGTGCTGAAACAGATTCATTTTTCTGCACTCGTTCCCCTCATGATCTCTTGCTCGACCAGGCTGTGCTTCTACTTTGGATGGTTGTGGAGTTGAATCGAAGCGACAGTAGCATCCGCCGGAATAACGGCATCTTCACGGCTGTTAGAATATTTTGAAATGTTGAAACCGCTCACACATAACGAAGGAGTTTTTCTCCGTTTCACACAATGAACAATTGTCAAGAAGGATTCGCTCACTAATTCTGTGATGAGCTTCAGTTCTCACTTCTCTTCAAGCTTTTCAAAGCAAGCGATTCTCAAGGAAAACAGCGCGTCGCGACCTTTTAAGGTTGCTGTTTCATAACAAACGTAACTATTGTACCTTGGGCAATTCCCCTAAGATTTCAAGGAAATGCTTCCGTGAGAAAGCAGAAGCCTTGCTTGTCAAGGATGTAATGTGGCTGAGTTTGGCTTCAAAGTGTCCGGCTGCTTGACAGTTTCATAAAATGAATATTTGCTTTTGGGCAACTTTGGAAACGATGCTGTGGAATCTGATCGAATCTTGCAATTAGATAGAAGTCACTCAAAAAGAACACAAACTGTCTGACACAACTCATGCAAGGCAACCAGCCTAAACTCAAACCTGCCCCTTCATTCCTCTGTTTCGCCGCTTGAGCTAGAGCAATGAACTATAACCTCGTCAATACAGGGAAGTTGAAACAAATCATCTCTCAAAGTTTCATCGACGGTCTTGGTGTCGTTTGTCTCGCACAGTGTTGACCATGTTGGCTTTCGAATTATGTATACATATAATGAAGAGTGGACAATCGTGTTGATTCATAAGACGACTCACAAGCGCGACAATTTCTCACCAAAAACAAGTCACAGCAAAATTGAAAGTGGGAGGCGCATTCCAAAACGCACCTGGTGCTCTCCCGTTTCTTGCATTCCATAAAGGTTTCAAAAATAGTATCAAGAGATTTGTTGGGTGGGAGAACTTTGAAAAGATTGCGTTATGTCTGCCGCCGCTTGTAAAGATAGAAC
Organism: Poikilolaimus oxycercus; assembly: GCA_034700245.1. Lineage (NCBI taxonomy): Eukaryota > Metazoa > Nematoda > Chromadorea > Rhabditida > Rhabditidae > Poikilolaimus > Poikilolaimus oxycercus. Next base: position 724 of record JAQIXL010002257.1, on the reverse strand, counting down.
TTCGCTGTTTCGCGCTTTTTGTAAGAGTTTGGGCAATGAAAGCCTCGCCATTGCCGCATAACCTTTGCGACAGCTAAAGTGCTTGTTCACCACATTCTTTTTCTCTTGCATGGCTTCCCAACTTTCCCTTCCCCCTCTAATCTCTCCTCTTTCAGTCCTCGCCTTCTTACTTCGGTCTTCGTCTGGCCGGCGGAGCGTCATTTGCCGCCCCTTTTATTTGTACCCCTGATTATCCCATTAATCCCGATTTCCCTCCAAAGGTTGCACCGCAATCTTGTTCAATTTTTCGCGTGACTTTGAGGTTTCAGCACCCTTAAAAGACGTCAGTCACATCTTGGTCGGCGATCATTTCCGGTCTGGTCCGCTGCATTTGTTAATTGGGACGCAAAGGGAAGTTAAGATTGCTTCATTTTAGGATATTTCGTTGTCGACCGCTTTTCATGACGTGTGGGACGTAGGCGAGAATCGGAGAGCGCCTCTGGCTTGGATGGTCTCTGTGAAATGAACCATCAAGAACAGCCTGAGTGAGAATTCAATCCCTATACCACCACCCAACTATCCACGTGAACACCTTTTGCTGATACTTCAGCAGTTAGTGAAACCTTAAATTTCCAGGAGCGTCGCTTGAAGGACTTGAGGAAGCAGCCGCAGATCGTTGCGATGGAACAGGTTCTCCCTCTCCCCTCCCCCTCTCAACTTTGACCTCCCAGAAGCTCTCGGAAGT
>JAQIXL010002256.1:0-13746 GCA_034700245.1 Poikilolaimus oxycercus | reverse complement strand
CGTCCTTCGATGATCTTCTCAATGCTAACCGGGACGAATTGATCCTTTTTATGTTCGGTGATCCTCAGCCATTCTTCAGTTGTCACGAACAAAACAAAGTTTGCAGTCAGCTTTGCAACCACACGGTAGTCGAAGTGATTCCTTTGTGTGATTCCGAATCACCTTCAGAATGCGTCGATGACTCCGACTCGTGAACTGGACCCGATACTCGGTGCGCTTGAAGGCTTGGCTGGAGGATCGAGGACGCCACTTGGACGATTTATTCGAGAGAAGGTTGTCCAATGGAAGGCGGGCTATAATCCCTGTGCAACAAAGCAAAATCGGTATGCGAACAAGGTTCAGAGAGAGGTAAGTTGAGAGTCAAAGAAACCATTCATAGGCTATGAACGATCTCTTCTCCTCGATGAAAAAGACGAAGCCCCACGCTCTTCTTGTACTGGGTGACATCACAGACTTTGGATTTTCCCATCAGTTTCAGAACTTCTTTGTTGGTTTCCTAGCGCGAAGAAAGAAACTCGTTCAGGACACTTGGGGAGACTTCCCGGCCAGGCCGCTCTACGGCCTAGGGAACCACGATTTGAAGAACAACAAGAACGACTGCTGGCTAAACAAGTGCCCAATGAACTCCTTGAAGATGTAAGCTACTCCCTTGAAATAATTGCTCTCCAGGTATCTCAAGTACGTGAAGGAGGTCGGCCTCAACATCGATGCTATCTTCAACAAGGACCTCGTAGTTGGATCGTTCGCCTATTCCACGCGGGTCTCAAGCGAGTCTGGTAAGCTTTCTTTAAGGAAAAGTGATTAATTACTGCGTTGAAGGTCGCAACTCGGCACACTTCCTGCAGATCAACACCGGCATCGACTTCCACATGAATATCAGCATGAACCTCAGTCCGTTATGGGAAGATATCTCGTTTGGAACGCGATTCGTCATTACAACTCCAGAGCCGTGGCTATGGAACCGGCTGGAGAGTCTTCGCGAAGCAAGAGACCCCATTATCATCGCTATGCACATGCTCGAACCGGAGCAGGAGACAATTATGTTGCATCTTCTCGGAAAATGGTCCGTTTTACGCGATGTAAGAAAGAGAAATCCTAGGATGCACAGTCTACCTAAGAACGCCGCCCCTCGAGTCTTGGTTCTTGGCGCCCACCTCCACTGGGAACACAAAATCGACATCTATTGTCTCGGAGGGCGAACAGTGCCTTTCGTGTTGGCGGGCTCGGTGCCCATGAACAGGTTCGGCCCTTGATTTCAGACAATTCGTCTGCTGTTTGCAGATTCTCGGTATTGCGTCTAAACGCTACCGCCTCTCAACTCTTCGGATTCGAAACAAAGCTAGGCCCAGTGAAGAATGTGCTTCGAGGCAAGGCCACCGACTTCTGGACCACTTGCGGTGATGACGGACACGTTGACACCTGTGACTTTGTGAGGGGTTGAATCCAAGTGCATTAAAGCATTTTGCGATGAAACAACACCAAACACAGCATAGAATGTTTTTTCATTTTGTTTTGACTCTTTCCTCTCTTCAGCACCAAAACACCAAGAATGGGCACTTCTTGCTGTGATCGCGAAGAGTCATCTCGCCGTTGCCGTCGCTAAGGCACGCGTATTTGTGGCCGTCTTCCTCCAGATCGCCAGAGTACATCGAAAGTGTCGTTGACTTTAAAAGTCCCCTTTCTCACCAGAGTCCCTTTCGGCGTTCGACAGCGTTGGGTCGTGCGAAAGACTTGCCCTTCTGATGCACGCCCATGGCATTTATATTCGAACTCGTCGTCGCTCGCAATCTCGCCGCCCACGAACTACAAACGTCACGATGTGACTTTGGCTAAACTTGGAATACAAGTAGTTCACGGCTTTCAGTTTTAAGTGAAACGTGAAAACAGATTTGTTCGATCCAGCGACAAGTGAAGGCAACAAAAACTTACGCGTTGCCCTTTATTCGTCAAACATGCGACAGCGTAAAGGCCAGGATTCGGTGAAGAGAGCTCGCATGTGAACTCCTTGTTATGAGTCCGATAGGTTTCATTCGCTTTCAGCTTCGAACGGCAAGAATTTCCAAAATAAACTCAAAACCGTGAAATTGTAGATGTGATGAAAATAGCTTTCCAGGCAGGCGATTGGAAGTGCAACGAGTTGGCCGTCTGGCAGCCTCTCGCAACGAAAACGCAGTTTGTCTCGTCGCAACGGTTCATCGCTGGAGTCTGTTTCAAACTAAAATCAAAGCTTTTAAATTCTTCTTCACAAACCAAGGTGATGTCCTCGTAGACGTCGCCTTTGCTGTACGTTTTGTTGTTGGCAATGCAGTCAGCAGTCACGGAGGAGAAGAAGAAGAAGAGAAAGAAGAGGGACAACATCTTTTCCTTTGAATGTGAGAAGGAATCGCTGTCGTCAGTCTGTGGCGGCTTCTAGAGGCTTCCTTACTCGCGAAGAATACTAAAACGCTCCCTAGGGATGATAAAAAACAAAGATGTATTGAATGACGTCGAAGCAGATACAGTTACGTATGCGCACATACCTGAGTTATCTTGCTCATCGGGGAAGATCGAATTGACTTCAACTTTGAGATGTGAAGGGCCAAGATGAATCGACATGATGAAGGCGCTCGTTGAAGGTTGCAAGAATGAATAACATCGGCAATGCGAGTTCAAGCGCGATATGTCGAAGATATCGAAGAGCAGTTTGAAGCTCTTAAGACACGTTTCGGAGTGTTCATCGTTACCAAGTTAAGCATTTCCTCCCCATCTCTTGCTGTTGCTTCTCGCCGTCTTTCCTTTCATGAAGTTTTCGGCAAAGGAGAGGCACAAAGTCAGCGGGAAGCTTCTCCCAACGTCTGATTCATATTTCTTCTTTTGTCCATCGCGCCGACTTGTAAAAGCGCAGGGTGGCATCTCTTTTTAAGACGAAGTTGACATTTCTAGTGTGCTTTGAAATTCACACAAAAGTTTTACATTCACAAGTCGACGCGAAGGACAAAAGAAGAAATATGAATCATACGCTGCAAGAGGCTTCCCGCTGAGTTTGTGTCTCCCTTTTGCTGAAAACTTTGTGAAAGGAAAGTCGGGGAGAAGCAGCAGCAAGAGGCGATAATAAATGTTTGGTAGCGGTGGAGACGTCAAAACGCGTCTCACGAGCTTCAGAAACATTTTCGAGAGTTGGATGTATTGTCGTTGGAGAGCCTCTACATTTCTGTGTGGTTCTCGCAACTTTCAACTTATGAGCCAGATTGCTCAAGCATGCGTAACCGCATCCGGTGGATCAGGATTTCGATGATGCTGGTCCAACGTCATTCAAAACATCTCTGTTTGTTATGAGCAGTAGAGAGCGTTTTAGTATTCCTCGCGAGTAAGGAAGCCTTTAGAAGCCGCCACAGACTGACGACAGCGATTCCTTCTCACATTCAAAGGAAACGATGTTGTCCCTCTTCCTTCTCTTCTTTTTCTCTTTTTCTTCTCCTCCGTGACTGCTGACTGCATTGCCAACAACAAAACGTACAGCGAAGGCGACGTCTACGAGGACGACATCCTGGTTTGTGAAGAAGCTATGAAAGTATCTGCTTCGAACGAACGCCGAAAGGGACATTCGTGGAAGACTCTCACCGTCTGGAGGAAGACGGACACAAATACACGTGCCTTAGCGGCGGCAACGGCGAGATGACTCTTCGCGTCACGAAACTGGTGGTGGGATTCCATTGGGAATTGGGAATAAAATAGGAAAGCCCAAGCGTAAAGTCAAAGTGCTTTGTGTTGTAAGATGAGTATTGCTTGAATAAAGCATTCAAATGTCGAGGATTACGTCTAGTGTAACTTTTCACGCTGAAAACGATGCGCGGGGTCCGGGAGGTGGAAAGTCACAAATTTATACCGTAATCCATCGGGCAAAATCTGAAATAGGCCAATCTCGAGGTGGTCCGATCCCACACTTTGTCATCAAGATAGACGTTATCGAGGATGTCGTAGACGTCGCCGCCTTTGCTGTACGTTTTGTTTTCGGCGATGCAGTCAGCAGTCACGGACGAGAAGAAGAAGAGAAGGGAGAACATATTTTCCCTTGAATGTGAGAAGGAATCGCTGTCGTCAGTCAGTGGCGGCTTTCATAGGCTTCCTTACTCGCGAAGAATACTAAAACGCTTTCTAGTGGCTCACAATCAGAGACGAATTCAATGACATCGCGCACATTATGAGAGCTTCGAAAATTTATGTCTAATTGTAAGCGGCTAAACTTCGTACAACGGGTTGACTACGAATACCCGAAAAACAGTCCCGATATCCATGTAAACTGTACAGCAAACAGAAACAGGAAACAATAACATCTAGAATGATGGGTTCTCCGTGATGCTCTTCTCAAAAGAGTATGGTGGTCGACCATTAAGCAACTGTGCGCGTTCACTCTTTGTTGTCTTCCAGGCGAGGCCAATTACTCGGTATCCTTCCTTCGCGAAGATCCTCGCTCGCTTCTCGACTCCCTCGGCATCCACTTCGAGGACAGCAAAATCGTTTTGTCCGGCCTTCTGTACGGCGGCAGCCCAGTCGACGAGATGCAGCTCGAGCATGCTGCCCTCTCGGCCCTTAGAACGGGCACATTTCCTGAAGAAGTTGCCAATCAACAAGCGGACATACCATTGCAATGCGAAACTTCTGATGAATTTGTTGAAAACGTTGAATTTTCTTGCAAAATCGCCGATTTCTGGAATGGTCGTGAGGGCGAGTTGTGGACGAGCGGGGAGGTGGAAGTGTTCCTCCTCCAGCTCCCTCCACCGTTTCACAAACGCGTCATTTAGTCCCGTGACGGTTCTATAAACAGGCGATTCAGTTTTAAAAGATGTTGAAACCTATTCAAGATGGCCATTGCGTTAGCCATTGCCATTGCCGTGCCGCGAACTAGGGGTTCGACCCCGTAGGCGACAAGAATTGTCTCCCAGCGAAGTTCATCCACGTTTAACTTATCCACCATTTGGTACGAGTCCCTAGGATTGGTTGTTAGATGAAGAAAAATACGAACCAAATGTTTGAGAAGTAGGGATTGTAAAGAGCCACGACCATATTTTGAAATTTGGTTCCATTACGATTTCGTTGCTCGTCATTGAGTTGAGGATAGATGGCGGGATCGCCATCCGGGTTGATCCAGGCCAGCGTCGAATCGGAAACGGCGAGAATTGTTGTGGACTGAAATATCATGAAATTGTTTTGAATTCAAAACCCTACTGGAATTCGTTCGTGTTTTTTTCGATCTAGCCTGATTGGTTCCGAAATGGCCGCCGATTGCCAGGCCATCCTGACACGCAAAGGGTGGGCGAGACGTTCCTCGTCAGGCATTGTCCACTGAAATACCATTCTCAGTTAAGAACTCTCGACTGCTTACAAAGCCTCCACGATGAAACAGTGTAGTGGTCATGGGTAGGCGAACTCCGTGCGCACTTGATGGCGGAAGAGGAGGCTTCTGCAATCGAACTATGTTCTAATGTCTTGCCAAATGACTTCCCATGACTTCCCTCGATGATTTGCCCGCACTCTAGCCCAATCAACTGAGAAAAGAATCGAAACGAACCGCAAAATTCTCCGGTGTGCATTCTGGCAGATTGTGTTTGACGGTAACGTTTGCTGATGCTCGGACTCGGCAGCCAGTTTTTGGGTTGGTTGCTAGATCGGCATGTTTGGCAGACAAGATCTTGAGGTCGCGACGTAGAGTGTGCCTTTTAAGTGGCATGATCTGAAGAGAGGAGAGAGGAAATGCTAGGAAAAGGCTTTCATACTTCTCGTTCAAGGACGACGCCGACATCGACTGACGTTCTCATGGACTCATTCCAATAGTAGAGAGCGGTGTTCTTGGCAACATTGTTGTCCGCTTTCTGATCCTCGTCCAGGACGTCGTTTAGTCCTTCAGGATTGAAACGCACGCGGCGGGCAGCCATCACCTTTCGAATCTCGAGGACTTGCTTACGTACGTCTTGTCTGAGTTCCTCTTGGCAAGCGTCCTGGACGCGCTGAAAAAGGAAAGGAAGATTTCATTTTTAGTGAACTTACAGCAAAATCAGCACTGCGCTTCTTGAGAATGCCTGGTGGTCGTTCTTCTTCCTGCTCTCCTTTGACTAGTTCTCGGAAAGTCTCTGGTTGTGGGACAAATGAGGTTGACGCTTCATCGACGCTTTCAGTTGGCACCGTCGTGCTCTCAGTTGCTTCACTAGCCACGGGCACTGGCTGTGCGTCAATGATCGGCTTGGCAGCTTCGGCTACGAACTCTTCGTTCATTTCTTCAGGCGCGTTTTCTGAAGGGAAGGGTAAAACATAAAGCAAGCAAAGCGCAAACCAGGTTCTGGATAAGGCCGTTTAAGCGTTGAGCTAGCTTCAACGACTGCTGGTGCTTCAGATTCAGAAGGAAACTCAGGTTGAGGGAGATCGTCAACAACACTGACAATTTCTTTTGTTAATTCAATTATTGCCTACTCAATCTCGACTAAATTCATTCGACTGATCACATCGTCAAGGTCCACTGGTTCTTCTTGTTTTATCGTAAGCACTTTGTTTAAATCAACCATCACTGAAACGTATTTGAGAAAGAGAAGAAATTGATTAACCCGCATTGAGGTCAAACTCGCACTGGCCGGAAAAGGTGGAAAAGAAGTCGAGGAATTCGCGCTCAAACGCCTCCCGCTCTTTCTTTTCGAGTTCTTTTTGAGCTTCCTAGACGAAAAAATAAACATTGAACAATGAACTATACCTCTTCTTTCATTTCTTGCTCTCGTTTTTCCCGCTGACGATGCCATTCTTTCTCTCTCTCTTTTTGCGAGTCAGCTTCGATCTTTTTCACCTTGTCCAGATTTGAGTTGTGCCGTTCCGTGCGTGCTTTTTTGAATGGATTATTAAACTCTAAAATTATTTGATTCTTGACAAAGAGTTAAAAGCAAACGTTGAATTTCATCTCTTTCAATGACGAGACCGACGGCTTGTTGGCAAAGTCGCCGCACTTCGGCTCCAATTTCCACCGCGATATCAACTGTGCAAGGAACCAGGCCAACTCTTATAGACGATGGATCTTGGATGAAAAGCCTGGCACGATCGAGAAGCCATTCGTCGAGAGCCTCGTTTGATGGAGAAACCAGCTCTAAAGAAGATTCAATGAAAACGAAAGCCTCCAAACCTCTTCGAGCCGCGTCCGCAAAGTGTAGCACAAACTTGTCGTACAAACGAAGCCTCGCTGAGGTATTTGGATCAAATTGTTGGACTCTTTCGTAGAAAAGATCCATTGTTGATCCTTTAAACGGTTACTGAAAGGTTGTAAAGGACCAACTTTGCCGTCTCAGTGGTGGATCTTCTTCCATCCTCACTTCTTCAGGTTGCTGTTGATTCCTCTCTTCCAACTCGCTTGCAAAACCGTTTAAGAAATCGTCCAGAAAACTCATTGAAAACTGGTCCGATCCCGAAGGCAACAAGGCTTCCAAAATGTAAAATGGGCTTGCTAGTGTGCGAAAAATGCTATTGCGCCGTTTAGCAAGTCATTTGAATTCCAAATTGCAAAGATTGTGCGTGAGGAGCGATGGACTGTGAAAATTACTCGCTGCATTAAACAGAAAACGCGCTAATTACGATAAACGAGATGCATGCTTGACAGAATCGAAACATAGACCATATTTGGCAATTCCTTCAGAGAGATGACGAGGACGATGCCGCCCGGCGACGCTGACAGTACTGTTGACTTAACAGCTGTAAAGACGTGGCTTTTCTATTCAACGCTTGCGGCGGAAAACACATTTAGCGCTTTTACGCACGAAACGTTACGACGCGACGGGTGAGGGATGCCAGCTTCAATGTTCCCCTATGTTTGTTCCCACGACAAGGAATCCAAGCAGGAGGCGGATGATGAAAACCATTTGGTGCTCCGTCTCTATTTGATGCTTTGATGCACAATAAAGAACATGACGGATCCACACTTTATGTTCTTTCAGCAGACCTTGCCAAGCTTCAAGAAATCTGAGCCAGAAGCAATGGCTTTTTCGATGGCCTTCTCCCAGCAATGAACCTTCGACATCCCTCCGGTGACTCTTTCTCCCAGCCAAGAATCGTTGAGGAAGGTGCTGCGGTAGTTCTGGATCGGGTCACAGATGACTGATGTGATGGTCGTGTGCTTCTTCGCTGTTCCTCTAAGTCGATAGTTACCGTATGCTTGGTACGAACTTGTGCCTATGCGCGTAGGCGAGAGCAGCAAGGAAGTTTTGCGCGGAACTCGGGCCGCCGTCAACAGGGCGACCCGTGTCAGTTCGGAGTCGTCGCAGAACGCGGGCACCGGCAGCTATCGCGACGTTCGGCAGCTTGGCCGCTTCATCGATTACGGAGGGGAGCAGGCTACAAGTGATAATAGTTCGGCCTCAAAGAGTCTCTGACCTGGTCATGTTCCCGAACACAAGCGGTTCATGCCAGCCACCATAGCCAACGCCCGGCGTGGCGGGTCCAGTGCGGTTATTCCTCGCCGCCACTGATGCTTCATGCCCTTTTTCTTCAGCCGTTGTGAAATATCCGTTCTTGACATAATCGTAGAGCAGCGAGTGCTCGTAGTCGGCAAGGACAATCCGTGTGGGCAGATTGTAGCGGTGCACGTAACGACCGGCGGATGTTATGGTGCCGCCTGCAAATCTCGTTAACATCAATTTCCTTTTACATGTGTTAGCGATAAGCTGTGAACCCTGGGATAAAAACTTGAAAAAACTTGGGTGTGTTACAGTATACCTGTGCCCACGGATTGAATAAAGAAGTCAGGAGCTTTGAAGTGGAGCTGGGTATAGATCTCGTGGAAGATATTGCCCGACTCGAAAGGCGAATTCTCGCCGCCTAAAGTCTCTTTAATCCCAAAACCGCACAACAGCTCACATTCGAAGGAATCGATGGCTTTCTCAGCGTTTGCATGTTGTTCCACAAGAAAATAGCCAGGACGGGCTCCCAGACGAGCTGCTTCTCGCGGACGAAACTCCGACTCGACGGGGATAAGTCGAGCACCGAAGGATTGGATGTGTTCATTCTTCTCTCGTTCGTTGTTGTGCGGAACCTGAGTTTGATGCATTTTTGGCATTCTGACGTTTTCTAACAATGCAACTGAACGTGACGTTGAGTTGGCGGCAAAAATAGGCCTCACTTGCTCCCGTGTTACCCGAGGACGATTCGAGCACGTGCGTTTTGGAAGTGATCTGAGCAAGTATGAAACATCTCGAGCTACTCACTTGGCCCTCGAGGATCCCCCTGAAGATGAGGGCCCAGGCGAAACGGTGCTTCAACGACCCCGATGCTGTTGCGCTCTCGTTCTTGAGGAAGAGATGGACATGTGGAAAGCCGGCCAGCTGAAGACTTCTATTGGAAAAAGAAAGCAAATAATCTACAGGGACTCGGACAAGTGGAGTATGGCCCCAGGCTCGTCGCTCGACCCAGAGAGTATCAATCGCGCGACGGCGCCAGTTTTCCTCTTCTAAAGTTTCATAAAAGAACGAAACTGTGAGCAAACCGAGGCTGCGAACTGTTTCGAAGGTGGGAGCTCGGGTGATTTGACGAATTGAAGATCCTATATGAAGGAAGTAAAGGAAGAGAAGGTATGCCAAACGCATTTCCTTCCTTGAGAATGACAACAATCGCAAATTCCGACTTGTCGATGTTATCACATGGCGTCATAACGAAACACGAAATTTTTGGTTTGAAGGTAGTCTCAACTGGCACTTTCATTTGCTTCCTTAGAGCACGTCGCACAGAATTTGCACACTACCAGTTCAAGATAACAACTGTTTGGACTTCAGGACACGAAACACACCAAACAATAGTTGCCTCTTTATTGTTTGTTGCAGTTCTTGTCAAGTTGAGAAAATCTGAACCGGACGCGATGCTTCCAGGGGCGATTTCAGAGCTTCCTTTGTACATCGATTGGATCTGATTGAGATATCTGGAACGAGGTCCGAGATATGTACTTCACGCAATCTGATGCCTGAAGCATTCTGACGTTCGATGACGTTTCGAAACTCTTTCGGAAACGTCAACATTATTGCCAAGCCGGGCACCGACAAAGGAAAAACGCATTCGTCACTTCACAACTTCTTCTTCTCCTTCTCCTCGGCGGAAATGCGGGCGGCGCACTTCCTTTTTCTTTTCTTCTTTTGCCTAGTCAGATCTTTATCTGCACGCAAGATAACTACGGCTCCCGCCTTCGAGTCCGTTCGCAGCCTCGGTTTGCTTCGAAGCCAGACCCTCGAGAAACTTTCTTCAGAAGAGGAAAACTGGCGACGTCGGACAATCGACCTTCTGTGGGCTGAACGACGTACTATGGGCTACACGCCACTAGTGAAGATTCCGGTAACAAATATAGCACAATCAAAAAGAAACTTTGTAGCTTCCTGGTTACCCCTACGTCGATCTAATCTACAAGAACGAGAGGGCAAGCCTCACCAAATCTTTGAAGCATCGAGTCGGCTGGTCTCTCGTTCATTGGGGCATCCTCGAGGGCAAGGTGAGTCGTTCTGATTGAATACGCTCGCAGATATTTCCCGGAATCCATGCGGTCGAGACATCGGATGGCAACACCGCCTCCGGCTTAGCGTACTTCTTCCACCTCCTCAATATTACCTTCACGGCAGTGGTTCGTGAAACTTTTCTAAAACATACCAACACCAGGTTTAGGTGCCAGTGGATTGTGAACCGGAGAAAGCCGATCGCATCTCGGGATATGGTGGACTACTCGACCGAGCTGCGGACCGTGGCAAAAAGGCGCCTCGTCTCGGGGCGCAACCCGGTTGGTGGTATGTGAATCAACAAGCATACGCCGAGAAGGCTGAGGACAGCACCGAAAGTAGGAAGAATTTTTCTAAAGAAATGCGAAAATCCCAGGTGGAAACTTCTCCTTCGATTCGCTCAATGTCTTTCATGAAATTCTCAAACAGCTGCAGCACAAGGCTCCAGATTTCTTCATTCATGCAGTTGGCTCAGGTCAGTTCAAAAGAAGAAGATTCCGAATTCGTTTATTCCCTCGCCCCTTTCGATCTACACAGGACCGCAGTAGATCAAAGAGACGAGAGGAAGATCCTCCCTGCTCCAATAAATTAACCAAAGTTGCAGGAGGTACAATAACTTCCGTTGGTCGTTACATAAAGCGCTACAATTTGCCGACTCGTGTGGTACTTGCGGACGAAGAATTCTCGCAATACTATGATTACGTGGCTCACGGCTGGTTTGCAACATCCGCGGACGGCGGTCGCGAGCAGATACTAAAAATCAAAAAGTGGCCGGGAGTTCCAGGCGTCGGCAGTTCGGGAATTCGTCCTAACATGGAGTTTGGGAATCAAACCAGGTCTCGAAGCGTCTCTCAAAAAGAAGAACTTTTCAGTTTGCAAAAAAGTGTGATCGACGAAGTGGCGCGGATCCAGGATGTCGCCACACTCGCCGCCGTGCGAGTATTGCAACGTCTACGAACCGACAGCGGCGAAATCGTCAACGGCGGTCCGACCACCGCACTTCATTTTCTCGTTTCGCTCGCCTATGCGCATCGACACAAGTTTGTCTCGGGCTACCGTAACCTTGTTCTAGGGGTACACTAACAAAGCACACGACAATCGTGTCCTCGATCGCTGACCCGGGAACGGACTATCGTTCATCGTTTCTCAATGACACGATGGTGAAAGAGAACCTCGAAGGAGGCCTCCCCCGTCTGCATTGCTGGGAGAAAGCCATCGAAAAAGCCATTGCTACGGGACAAGACTTCCTCAAACTTGGCAAGAAGTGCTGAAGCGAGCAACGCTAGTGAAGAATAAAAAGGAGACAAACAATTTTTAAAAGCCATTTTCCTCATTTGGGGCTGCTTCCTCTTCTTACTATTTGCTTGCAAAGTCGTTCTCGTAAAAGCAGATTTTTTTTTATTTCCCAGGGTTCAAGGCGGTACGCCTGCTGGGCACGGGGAAGACGACGCTTGATCCCGTGGATGGAGATACTGCCCGGGCTTCTCCAGTGCCAGGTAGGCAGGGGCTTCACGGCGTCGACGGCGGCTCGTCCAGCGCGGCGTTCCCTCTTCCGCGGTGTCGAGGGCGGCGGCGGCTTCCCCTCAGCGTGTGGCGAGGGCGACGGCCGTCGGCGGCTCTTCTCCGGCGGATGCTGAGGCAGCGATGGCGGAGAGCGTCGGAGAACACGACCGGTCGGCGAGGACGCATGATGTGAAGATCGTAAAAGCTGAACTATTGAGAAATCTATGTTAAGTCTTGACGCCGCTCCCTTCGAGTTTATAGCGGGTGTAGCTGTTGATTCATTTCTACCTGACACATCTCGTAAAGGACTGCCATTTCACAAGCATGGAAATCGTCTCGTTAAGAGGACGACATCATTGATTTCTACGTTTTCACGGAAGCGGGATGCTTTCCGCCGTTGCCTTCACGCTGTCTCATTCAGAGTCACGTCGCTTCAAAGGCGAGCTCCCTTTGATTCCATGAATTTCGACTTGCTTGCTCTTCCTTCACCTCTACTTCTTTCGACGCTTCAGTTTCTTCCCGTTCGAGAACTTTGCCGTCTCGAAAGGACATGCCGATTTCTACAAAACCTCGTCAAAGTGAATTCTCGCAAGCTTAGGAAATTCGACGAGCCTCTTCGATTTGTTATTGTCACTCCCGAGACGTATTTCGAGGTTTCTAATGAATCAAGAAAAGAAGGATATAACAGGACTACTGAGCAAGAGTGGGCCACACCTTCGAGAGAGGTCAAAGTGGAGATGGGAAAAGAACGCATTTTTGGATTTTCAAGAAAGGGAATCTTGCTTTCTGTCACTGATGATGCAGGAGGTCGTGGTCATCTCTGGGATTCCAAATCATCCAAGAATTGCGGACCTCTGCGTCCGCAAGAGTTTTCTTGTTTAAAGAACGTAGGTGAAACGTTTCTTTTGCCTCTCAAGAGACATGTCAGCATTTATCGACTCGCCATTAAGACAGAGCAGATTGAGGACGTCGAAACCATCTTGAACTTCTTCCAAGGCGAATATGTTCATAAAGTCTCCGTGTTTGAATCAAAACGGAACGATTTCTCAAGAGATAGTGTGAAGAGTTATAAGCATGGCCTCGCAGCCTCCCTTATAATGAGAAATTATTCCCGCCAGCCAATCCAGCCCGAGATTCAGCCTCTGGAAGTGATGAGAAGAACGAGTGGCAGTCTCTCAAGAGCTTTGACCGGAATTTCTTTTAGCAAAATTCGCCTGAATTTGCTCTCCGAATACGTCTTCACCGAGGAATTTGTCAATCACATTTTGACAGCAAAGGAATGGCTCGAAGTTCAAGGCTTGATGCATGGTCTCTATCCGATAGACGATCCTTTGTTCACTTTTCCCTTGAATGACTCAATTTTGGAATCATTGAATGTGCAATATGCGCACTTTCCTGGTGGAAGCCATCGTTTCAGTGCTAAAGGAGTGAATTTTTTCTTCAAACGTGTCCTTGCAAAGGAATTGCACAGGCAAGCCTTCTACTGTTTGCCGGTTGATGGCGTGAACAAACATGTCGTGATGACGGAAATTTTCGACGGCTTTGGAATTCCCGTGTATCACGACGATTGGAATCCGTTTGCCTACGTTTTTGTGTCGGATACTCATGTTCTGTGTCTGGGACGGATGCCCTCGGCATGGCGTCAAGACGATTGTGAAAAGTGGTTCACTTGCTATTTGATGCCTCATTTTTTTTTTTACATTTATTCCCAGGGATCAAGGCGGTACGCCTGCTGGGCACGGGGAAGACGAGGCTTGGTCCCGTG
>JAQIXL010002255.1:0-13752 GCA_034700245.1 Poikilolaimus oxycercus | reverse complement strand
GCCGTCAGCCTTTCTCCCCTAAAACTCAAATCTACCGTAACTCGCCAACCAGGGGTCCTCAGCAAAAACTAAAAATAGCATCGGATTCAGCGTAAAAAACTGCATCTAGGGGTCATAGTCCCGTTTCGAAAGCCCGACCCGCCTAAGTGTCCTTCCCTTGTTAGCGTTACCGAAATCACATGAATAACGGCTCCGAAGTGATTTGTGGTGTTTCGCGTTAGAGGGAAAGAGCGAGAAGGGGGTAGGGAGGGGAAGGTGGAGTCAGGGGGGTAACCCTTGTTTCTCTCGCTTCTCAACCCCAGCGCGGCGCCGAAACCGCTGCAGCGAGTCTTTCTTTCTTGCCCCAAATCCTTCTCGTCTGTCCAAAGTGGAGCAAGCAACTTACGCCTTGATCGGGCGTTGCGTAGATCAGCACGTGGACGCCTTCTTGTCGAAACTTGCACGAGTAGTTGCCATGATAATAAGTGGCCAACGCGAAGTCCTGATTCGAGACAACGGCTTCGAAACTCAGGTCGAAACGATATTGGGCTCTTTGCTGGATAAGCTGAAAATGTTCTGTGGTAATCGTTCAATAAAACTTACCTTAGCCACAGAGCTCAAACTATAGTAGGAAAAATGACCACGAGCTGCGAGATTTGCCAGGGTCTGCTTTGTTGATGACCAAAGCGGGGTATTGCAGCACAGGTCGCCTTGGAATGTGATCTTGGTGCCTGAGCAAAGTCTCTAACGAGAGATGCCGTACCATCAAGAGCTTCCTTGCAGCGTGGATCATGGCCTTCAGCGTCGATGACAGCCGTGCCGTTGTTCTCCGAGGCTGAAAGAACATATACCGTACCGTAGCCCGCAAGCAGGCCGCTTTTGTCAAACGTTGAGTGGTTATATTCCCACCACGAAACGCACTTGTATCTGGAGCCAGCGTGACGGCTTTGTTGCCAACGATGACGTTTCCGATAAGAGCTGGATTGAAATCAGGCGGCGGCAGAGGCGTGTTCGCTCTGCCAGGCCAGCTCTCCCACAACTGAAGCACACATTTGACCACAGATACGCACAATAAGTAAACGTTCAACAAACAGCAGTGCATACCAGTTCAGCTTCCTGATTTCGACCAAAAGCCTGAACCAAAAGCTCTCGGTTGGCTAGTAGATTGCCGTAAATGTCGAAAGTGAGAAGCCGAGGATTCTTTTGCCTTCTCCAGGCAGGAGTAAAGAGGCTAAGAACGAGTCCTTTGCAATACATGAGGAAAGCAAACCGATTGGAGGATCTTGAGACCGACACGCCAGTGGACGCAGTGGCTCTGGTCGAAGATTCTGGCGCTTCATCTCCTTCATCTTGACGAAGCTGGCGAGAATGATTGGGCAAAGGTGTAGCGAACGGAAGTTGGGGGGACGGCGTGACGCCGAAGGGTATACTGTAACAAGACCAGTGCTATGCTTTGTCGAAACCTTACCCTAACGGAGGATTGCCGAGTGTTGAGAGTGGGGTATTTGGGGCTGGAGTGAAGGGACGCTGAACCGCATTCCAGTGAAGCAAGTAAGGAGAATGTTGCTGAACAGCAAGCGGATTTTTAAGATTTGTTCAACAACGCACCTGATGAGAAGGCGCTTGCGGCACAAGGACAGGAAGAGCTAAATTGCTTAGAGGAAATGAAAACGGCTGTGGTGTGGCTATCGTAGCCAGCCCAACAACAGTAGTCAATGCCCAGTGCGGAAGCATTGCCGACCAATGCAACGGCTGCTCGCGTTCTGAAACATTTGATAGGTACGAAAGAGCAAAGATCCCGATGGTATAATGGCGAATAAGGAATTACGTGTACGAGACCGAAAAGTATAAATTCATAACCACTGAGGGGACTGACGAAAATGTTTGAACGTTCTTTTTTGTTTTACTGTCGCGCTTTCAGTTAGAATGGACAAAGGTAATTCTGCATTCCACTTCGATGGCCCGGACAGATTAACAAGTTTGTAAACGCGCACGCGCAATTTGTCTTAAAAGTGTGAACAGGAGGGTGCGCACAGCCGATCTCTGTGTCGTTTCCTAATGCGAATCAGCGAGTCGGTAGGCCGAGAAGTGGTGGTGAGCCGCCTCTCGGCCCACCTCAAGGCACCCCTCGATCTACCGTTGCCCAACCTAAATTCTCGTCTCCCTCTTTCACTGGGGCCCCGCTGTTCATCGGGACAAGGGTTGTCGTCACCTTTGCTCTCCTCTAATGAGTCGGATTGCCCACTACGCGTGGAAGGCGAATTAAAATGCCTTGCTGGCAGCCGGCGACTTTCTTTCTTCCCGATTACCCCTCTTCTCTCACACACCTTTTTCGTTCTCCGTTTCTCCCTTTCCCGCTTCATCGCGAGCCCTTATTGTTAGGAATCTTCTTGAATCTTTGGGGACCAATGTTTCCTGGTTTTGAGGGACTTTCCCTTGGTGGGCTCTCCGATCTTATCCGATCTTAGGTGCCGTCTGTTTTACTCATTCGTCCTCACAAACGTAGTCATTGAAGTTCAATTCTGTGTCTATGGTTTTGGCTTTTTTAATAGCTGCAACAAATTTGCGTCAAACGAATGCTAGGTGCCTTCCCCTGCGCTAATTGATTCGAAACCTTCCCGGCTAATAATCATGAAACAAAGAAAAAAACTCACCCGTTTCCTCCTCTTGATGACGACATCTTGCACGTATTTCTGTGCGAAAATTAAAAGGACAACGTAGAGGGCCAGCAGGGAGCGGCAACAGTCGGGTTTCGCTGCCAACGCTCTGCGTCCTTGAAGCGGAGGGAGATTGACAGCCACTCCAATGTGAGTGCGTTGGTCCCTATCGCGCCTCTTCGGTGTTCTTCATCTCTCTTTCGGACAAACGTACGCGCGCACTTTTAGGCGCCTCTCCCGTCAGTGCTACGTTTTGGGAACAAAAAGACTTCCCTCGAAGTTGAAGAGCTTCACTCTAGTGGTTTGACCTTTTAATCGTCAACACCCTCTGCCGCTTTTCGATTCTGTTCTCATACAAACTTCAAGTACATAGGTAATACGCAGTGTCGAAACTACCTGCGTTGCAAGAGAAGAAAGATATGATGATCGGGCTGAGATTACCCCAAATTGTTCCAGTGATCGATAGAAAAAGAAAGACAGCGATTCGATGAAACGGCCAGCATAGTCCGCGCCATCGCTCTATCACAGTTTACACGGCGACAGGGCTCAAAAAGTACTCTTCCGTCCCTGCAGTTGCAGGCCTCCGCTGGTCTCACTCGCCGACGGCCTCTGACCTCGTCTCTTCCCCTCCCTTCCACTTCTCCCGTCAGCAATCTCGACCGCTTCCTTCTCGCGTATTCGACGCCGCGTTGCAAACTTTCCGTCAAATGAGAATTTTGAGCGAAGAACTTTGAACAAATTAAATTGCTTCTGACCGTACGGTTCGGAAATAATCTATTTGAAACTGGCATTACACGTTGCAGATAGGGGAGAAGCGGTTCCCATGGTCGGCAATTCCCTGCATCGTAGGCCCTCTTCTCCGTGATCTCAGCAAAGTCGCACCACAGATCACGTCTTGGTGTTTCTCTCACCCTCGGTCAGCTCAGCAGGCAAACCTTTGCTCCCTTCCTCTCGGGCGAACTCTGCACCCTCTCTTTATTGGCACGCATAGAAGAGAGAAAAGGCACTAGACAGAATGAACGTTGTCGTGGGTTTTGTGTCAAGCCGGAAAAGGTCTCACGCAAACAGCATTTCGCATAGGCTGCAAGCTTTTCTGTACTTCCTGAAACCTACCAAATCGCAGGGCACATTGTCCCATTGCCGGTTGAGAAACATGGTATCCTCCGTCACACAAACTTCCTGAAGATTTGTTTTTATATCGATCTGGCGATAAACGTACGCCTGGAGTTGCAGATGGCTCTCCGGGATAGAAATCGGCGACAAAGGTGGGGATCACGCCGCCTGGCCACACGTAGTCGTTTATATTCGAAGAGCCCGTTCCGGTCGAATCACGTAAGCCAATACAGGTTTGTTGACTTTGATAGGCAGTGTACGGAGGGGTGGCAGGTAGCACCGGCATCTCGCCCATCTCTCCCAAATCTGAACATAAAGGCATTCTAAGAACAAACAAATTCCAAACCAAATACGAAATCGTTGTCGGCGGCATAGAAAATGGAGACGAGCTCGCCTCCGATTGCTTGACAGGCTGTTCCTGCCTCGTCGCATCCACCGAGAAAGCCTCCGCAACCGAACGGCATTCCGCAGGCGCCCAGTGGACCATTGATGCGCTAGCGTTATTTTTAATGACATCGAAAGCACCAATAACTCACTACGAAACACCGCGTGAGGCCTCCAATGTCAGTATGCTCCACCCAACCGCTGGGGCAGCCAGGAGTCGTCGTTGAGGTCGACGTTGAGGTCGACGTTGAGGTCGACGTTGAGGTCGACGTGCTGGTCGACGTGGAAGTTGACGTGATGGTTGAGGTCGACGTTGAAGTACTTGTAGAAGTGGTTGTCGGCGTCGTGGTGCTCGTTGTTGTCGGAGTTGTCGTTGATGTGCTAGTCGTTGTCGAGGTGCTTGTGGTAGTCGGACTAGTCGATGTTGTACTTGTTGATGTCGTGCTCGGGGTGCTTGTCGTTGTCGTGGGAGCCAAGCTGCTCGTTGTAGAAGAGAGGCAAGTCGTAGTGCCCGCCGACGAAGAGGTTGGAACGATGGATGTCGGCAAGATGGTCGACATTATCAGGGGCTCCGTGGGATTCGTCTTCATACAGGCGTTTAGGTTAGGGATGAAGAGAACAGGAAGCAGGAGAAGAAGGGAAGTGGCCATTTGCAAAGAGGCACGACACAGCAAACGAAAGTTGAATTCGTGGCGAGCGGAGCGCAGGGATTTCTGGCTGTCGGAACGGCTCTAATTTCTCTCGACGTCTCAAGAAATCGGGGGTGCATCCGAGCCGGTCTGCTTCGCCACTTTTTGGTCGAGAATCAGGGAACGACGATTGAGTGGACCTTTCATCTGCAGGGTAAATCGTCTCTGCGAAGGAGGTTGCTCAACTTGTACTGAGTTGCACTGCTCGACCTGCGACCCATAGCACATGCAACCCGCTGTCTCTCTCCCCGAACGATTCGCGAGAGCTTTGTTCCTTGTTAGAAGTCTTTGGCCTCATTTCGCCCATTCGGTCGAGTTTGTTTCCATTACGTGCTTAGCAGGCCTAACTTGCAAATAAGATCTATTCATTTATCCCACTCTTTTACATGCTCTTTGGAGTTGTGCTGCGATCAGAAAGTGAATGCGGACTACGAGCGCAAGCGAACATCTTGCATCAGCCGCTGATGCCCAATGCAGGCTCCTTCTCAAACTTGTCACCTGTATTTCTACATTTATGAAGCACATCTGGAAGCAGAATTTGGGTGCGGACCAGCCTCATCATCAGTCAAGGAGAGGAGCAAGATTGTTTTCGGCCAAGGTCATCCGCACAAAGAAAAGTCGACGTCAGCGATTGGGACATCATTGCTGGCGTCAACTTCCCTTTCTTTAGAGAATAGAGAGCTGCGAGGTGCCAATCGGGGGGGGGGGGGTTATCGACAGCGACTGACGGTTTGTTTGACTCAAATGTCCTTTCAATCGTTGTTCCCCCGATGCTTGACCAAAAGTGAAGTGGCAGACCTTTCCTTTTGGGGTGACACCTACGTTCATCGGCTGCCTCCATGGGTCTCGCTCTGCTGACGGCCTCTGACATGTTCTCTTCGCTCTTCCTTTCCAACTCCCCCGTCAGCACTCTCGACCGGCCTCCTACCATGGCCCCGCCAGTGGTGCTTTCACTGAGAATGTAGAGTCCTTTACGTTGTGGTCTGTGCTCCCAGCCGAAAGTTTCGACGACAGAGATGCTTTGCCGTGATTCATTTGACCAAGTCGTTGTCGTTTTCCGATCAGGGACCAAGAGCCACAGGGCCTTCTTCCTCTTGGGCTCACAAATTTGCGCGCGTTTCTTGATTCGTTCCCGGTGACACGGATTCTTCACTCCTCTTTGGGGTGAAGTTTCGGGGAAGATGGCCGATGCCGCGCTCCTCGTCCCTTTTCTTCTTTTTGTTGTCATTGTCGACGCCTGTCTTAAAACAAACCCAACTGAGCCCTTGATAATGTCGACTATACTGCCTGCTTCAATTGTTCCTACTAGTTCTTCCACGACCGCCCCTACAACGGCCTGCACGGCTTCAACCACGTCGAGCCTTGCCACATCGACTTCAACGCCGACAAGCACAAGTACTTCCACTTCCACAAGTACTTCAACGTCGACGAGTACTTCGACGTCTAGTTCCACTAGCACACCAACATCCACTTCAACAAGTACAACTTCGACTAGTCCTACTACCACAAGCACCTCGACGTCTACTAGCACTTCAACGACAACTCCGACAACGACGAGTACTACGACGCCGACAACCACTTCCACGAGTACTTCCACGTCAACCTCAACCAGCACGTCAACTTCCACGTCGACCAGCACCTCGACCTCGACGTCCACGTCCACGTTTGTTGGATGTCCTGTCGGTTGGGACATGAGAACCGATGGAGTTGGACGTCCGAAGTGCTACGTTGTGAGACCATCTTTTGAATTGTTGCAAGCATCTTCAGCTTATCGCCGGCCCCATTAACTCATGCGGCATGACGTTTGGTTGCGATGGCTTTTTCGGCGGGTGCGCCGAGGCGAGAGCCGCTTGTCAAGCCGCAGGAGGTGATCTTGCCTCAATCTTCAGCCCCTCGGATAACGACTTTGTATTTGGTGAGCGAATTTGGTTTCTATTGTAATATGATCTTAATTTTTGAGGGAGGGGTGAAGGCCCTGCTGATCCCGACATCACGTCGAATATTCCTGGCTACACCGACGAACAAACTCAACAGACATGCATCGGCTTGAGGGACTCGACAGGCACCGGATCGGGAAACCCGAATGATTACGTGTGGCCGGACGGCATGACGACTGCCCCATACAACAACTGGCAGGTCGGTCAACCGTCAGCAACTCCAAATGTGTGTTGAAAATTCTTCGCCTTGTTATACTTTCCAGGAAGTGTGCGTGACAATATTTACTGGAGCATCCACAGATCGTACATGGGACAACGTCCCATGCGACTTGGTATGTTTCGACGAATTCAATAACGAAGTGAACCCTTTTCTTTGCAGGCAATGCGGAACGCAGTGTGCGAGCGAGACGCGGTTCCTTGATTTTCCATACTAACTGACTCAAGGTTCTCGTGGTTTGCCGCTTGTTGTAAGTGTTGATGCGGCAATTATGGTATCATTAACACTCGTTCTCCAGAGCCTTCAAAGAGGGTGTTCACAGTGGGTTTCCAGTTTTCTCCGGTCTTGGTGCCGTTGGATAGCCCATCCCTCGGGGAGTGTTATTTTCTTCTACAGCCCCATGCGATATCGCTTCCTGTTGAAAATACAAGCAAAATGAAAAACTTGGTCGCGAAAGTAGCTTATTTCAAAGAATATTTTTTATTCGCTTGGCGTTTGCAGTAAAAAATTCTCTCTGGATATTTCTCGGGTCAGAATTCAGCGGCGAATCGCCCTGTGCAGTTAAAATCCCGGCTTCAAAATCTGCAATCGCCGAAAATGGCAATTTTTAGGTTTGGAGGAAGTGGAAAATACCGTATTCCAGGACCGTTTACTCCACCTGGTATCGGGTCGCGGCTGAGGTTTTGATATATGGTAGCTCTCCCGAAGCTGCACATTTTGATACTAAATGGGAGACAAATCGTGTCCTTTTAATGGGGTAAACGTCGGCTCATAACTTCTCGTAGGTCAAAGTTGGCAACAAAACGGTCTCCGTTACAGGCTTTTCTTCAAATAACCGTCCTCCAAAACATCGATTTTCGAATCCAGCGGCCTCGATTACCCCTAGAAAGTTGCAAACACCGCAATTTGATGAATTTTGAAAAATCGATCTCAAAACATCTCCCCAGATGTTTTAGGATAAGGGGTTCCAAAGACACGATGCAAACGTCAAGCGAATAAAAAATATTCTTTGAAATGAGCTACTTTCGCGACCAAGATTTTCATTTTGCTTGTATTTTCAACAGGAAGTGGTATCGCATGTGACTGTAGAAGAAAATAACACTCCACGAGGGATGAGCTATCCAATGGTACCAAGACCGGAGAAAACTGGAAACCCGCTGTGAACACCCTCTTTGAAGGCTCTGAAGAACGAGTGTTAAACTCTGTGAGATGTTTTCGAAGCATCGAGGTCATCGCCCACTTTGAACATGAGACGAATGTCTTGAAGAGACTTATTACTTGAAAACTTGTCAAACGTTATAATCGCCAAAGGAGAGATTGTTCGCGAGCTCCACAATTCTGATCGAGTTATTCACGAACTTCCAGCACAAGTTTCGATATCGCTCTGTGGCTTGAATGGCAATCAAGCCTGAACGGTCTTGCTGGAATAACGAAGATCACTCACTGCTTTTGGCGACGACAATTAACGGCACGTTTCACGTGGGTCCTCATAAACGTGTCCCACGAATTCAGGCGGCAGACGAATTGCACAACTGTTGAAGTTTTTCTCCAAAGAAATTTTCTCCAATTCTTGATGATGTCAAAGGTTTGTTGTATAAGAACAGACACATGAAGAAAACCGTTTAGAGATCCTAAAATGTGAATTTTACAATGAATACAATAAAATCTCACGGAATTTCGTTACAAAAGAACCTTGACGCGGAGCTAAACAGTGACACATATTTTGTGATCAATCGATAAAATGAAGAGAATGGGAGAAGAGAAGGAGTCCGCTACCTAATGGAACACTTCGTGAATATCCGACAACGCAGCGATTGTCGCGAGCAAGTCCCGACTTGTCCCGGCTTCCCCGAGGACACCGTCCTTTGAGCATGGTTTATCCGCAACTGTCGAGGGACGACAAGAGAAAGGGGGAGGAGAGAGCAGAGGGCAAAGTGCAAACCACGGATCTCGTGTCGATTCACGACAGCGATCTCAATTCACTTTGAAGTGCAACTGCTTTGTGAAGACTGTCACAATTTGCTGCAGAAGACACGCGTACTGTGATGTGCTCTAAAACATAACCCACGCGTGCATAAATGTTTGCCCGTAAATGATAGTAACGGAGAATCTTTAAATGAACTACATACCTTATTGAAGAGCACGCCTCTCGCTTTCTTTGCCCCGCAAGTTGCTGACCAGCTACGTTTTCACTCCTTTGCTTCAGTGCTTACCAAGATTTATTTGCTATGAAATAACATAAAGGAGGTGAAAAAATTATATGCACAAGAGCAATAACGCTGCTTCTATAAAAATTTGAGGGGAAAGGATAAAGCAGGGGAAAACAAATGGCAAGGCGAGTCGTTTTTCCTACTGTCAAGTGTTCGTCGTTAAAACAGAGTAACAGCATAAATGGAAAAACTACTACTGTTAAGACTCGCAGCGGGATCGAGTCAAAATGACAAACTAATAGGCATGATCGGAGCCGAGGATAAATCAGTGTTAATTTCAGCTCGAGTTATTGCTGGTGTCAGTTAGACGCACTCTTACCTGGGGATAAATAGTAAATGCGTTGGTAACGCTTCGTCTCAACTATGAGTTCAGCCCTGTCCAAGTGGTAATTCTGGGGATTCCCCTCCTTCTTGTTCATCTTCACCGTCACCTTGAAGCGTCCTTCTACCGCACTGTCAACAAATCGTCTCTGTTCATTTTGCTAAAAAAAAATCCAATAATATTTTGCTATTTGCAAGTGAATTCATACCATTTCTGCATGGACTGTCCATATGTTTTCAATAGTGCCGACGATTTCTCCCGTATAAGTGTCCCTTTCATGTTGCGTTAACCCCTCACGATCAAATTGCTCGTTTTCGATTCTTGTGAATTCCTCGACAAGGATTTTTCCAATATCTTGATCTTGAGTGAACAGCAAGAGAGTGTTTTTCAAAGGTAGTTTCTTTTTTTTTAATTTACTTAGCTAAATTCGCAGGCACTTGAATATAAGGCGACAACTTACTCGAAACTCGCTTACAGGTCCCTGGATGTGACGAATGGCCTCTTCGACAGCTTTCAAGATTTGAGAAGGGACAAAAACGTGCGCCTTCTTAAAACGGGCCATTTTTTCGTCATCCTTTGGCGCTTCGCCACCTAGATATCGACGCTGCACGGCAATCGAGTGCCAGCCATTCTGAATCCTTGTTCTTAAAAATTATTTCACAAACCTGAATATGTGACCGAAAATACGGGTCGTCGACGAGAACATCGCCAAGTGCAGCACGAAACTCGCCGTCATTCGCGAAGACTCGGCGTAGCTTCGGCACTTGTCTGGTGAGTTCGTCAAAGAAGCAAGAATTTCGACCACGACCACTATCAGCTGAAACCTTTCTCATTACTGGTCAACCTCTTCTACGAATACAATAGGTACATATTTTTCTATTATGGTGGAATCTCAACGGGTCCGTGTGGGTGAGCAAACTGGCAAGTTCCCCTGTGATGATCAAAAGAAATTTTGAGGACCAAATTGACACATTGAAACCAGCTTACGCTGCCCGCTGTCTTCTCCGTAATGCTCATCTCTGAGGTCGATCTTGATCACTTCCGCTTTTTCAGTCGGTTGACCAGCACTGTGCGTAAACTTCTCTCCATCCTTGTTGGTTATTTCGATAGTGACGCGCCTGTAGACCTTCGTCAAGAGAGTTGCCGCAGCGGACGCGCAAGTCTGGTCGATTTTCATGCCTTCATTAATGAGTTGCGCCATGATCTCCGGACTGCGAGTGTGTTCAGCCAACGACTCGAGGCGGCGTTCGTAGCGTTTTCGTGCCACATCTTCACCGATCTGTTGGAATTGTTTTAATGTAGCAATACAGAACAAACTTCGCTGTTGTGACACTCCTTAGCATAGATCGCTTTGTACTTGTCCAACTTCTTTTGGTCAAGACGCTTCCTGAAGCGTCGATAAGCTGCCACCGCAGCATTCTCGATGAAAGTCTGCAGTTTTGAAGTCGCCAAGGAGAGAAGAGGATCAGCGATTCGCTGCTCCACTAGCTGTTCAACTTGAGTGCACATCTTGAAAAAAAAAACCAATGCCGGTTTCCTTCGTCCTTTTACCTTGTCATTCCAGCCTTGGATCAGTGCATCAGTGATGGATTGAAAGCCTTCTACAGGTGGGGCAGGTGGAATTTTAGCTGCTCCGCTTTCGAGAGCAAGCTTTTTCGCGCTCTCTGTCTTTGCTTCGAGCATCTCGACGAACTCGCTGACGAGGCGCTTAATACGAAGTCCCATCTCGGGAAAACACTCAAGTCCCGCTAAGATAGACGACGCTTTCGTGACTGCCTAAACCGAAGCATTGACAATATTTAGTAAAGAACTTGCCTGATGAATATTAGCGGCCAATTTTGCATGCGAGCTCTTGCCCTGGGATGCACCTTGACACGCGCCGCCTGTGAAGGACAGGAGAATCGGGCGATATTTGACGAAAACGACATCACAGAGGGTTCCGAAAGCGCTCGAGGTGTTTCGCGCAAGAACATGTGAGTGGCAGTCCGTGACGAGCTTTATGCCTTTTTCCTTTCCCAGAGATTCGAGCGCGTCACGAACGGCAGCCGTGAGTCGAGGGTTTATGTCCATGGCCTTTATGTTCACGACGTCTATCATCTTTGTAGTCAGCAAGCGGACAATTCTCTTGATTAAGCCATCAAGTGCCTGCAAAGAGTCTTTTAATTTTTTTTAAAATAATTTCTCTGAAAATTAGCAAGAGAATTTTTTTTGAATAACTCACCGATTGAAGAAGTTGAAGGATTCCGAATGAGAGAAGGGCTTCACCGACTTGACGAAGCACTTGCTTGCCCGCTTCCCAGACGACCGCCTTCAAGCCGACTTGCGCGATCAGCTGGCTGCCCTTGAGTGTCGCGAAGTTGACTCCGGTCGCCGTTGTGACTTTAGCTCCTCGAAGACGTTGTGCAACTGTGTTGCCGGCTTTGCCCCAAGTGAAGCAGGCGCCAACTACTCCCGTGCAAGCGGTTGCGGCAAGACTCATCAGTTTGTACTGCTTGTAGCTGCCTGGATGTCCAGACCAGGCACCCTTTAGCGTGTACAGGAGATCACTCACACCTACAAAACACATCTGAGGTTATGGATTGTTTTTAAAGGTTGTAAAATCTTTAAAGATGCAACAAACAAACAAACCTACCCTCGCTAATGAAGGCGTTGGCGACCGTAACA
Source organism: Poikilolaimus oxycercus (assembly GCA_034700245.1). Classification (NCBI taxonomy): domain Eukaryota; kingdom Metazoa; phylum Nematoda; class Chromadorea; order Rhabditida; family Rhabditidae; genus Poikilolaimus; species Poikilolaimus oxycercus. The sequence continues at coordinate 1,580 of JAQIXL010002255.1, read as the reverse complement.
CCGACTCCGGCCGAGAATATTAGAAGGGCGCCTCCAACGGCGAGTTCAACAATTGCAAGGGCAGCCACTGCCGCTAACTTCAAATTTGACTTGAAACTCCAGGCTTTCTCGTAGAAGTTGATGACATGTGTCGCTCCATGGGAGACGTAGTGACTCTGAGAGCGAAGCTGGATGAGACCCGCCTCGCCCATCTTCTCCCACAATTGGACTAACTTCGCGTCGATAGTCTCGAACTTCTGTATACCCGACTTGTCTCGAAAAAGGGCGACAATTTGGGAAGTGTTCGCTTTGCTCGTAACATCTTTATAAGGTCCACCTTCGAAGTCCTTGTTGCTCGACACCTCTTTGGTGTAGTACTGCTGAACTTGTTTCGTGATATCCTCCACGTTGCGGCTCTCGTCTCCTTCCTTTATAGAATTCCACGCTCGACGAGGGAGCCCATCGTCCACTTGAGATGCTTTTAGACCTTTGAAGTTCACATTCGCATACTCGAGAACCCCGCACTCGATTAGATCATTTGTTTGGCTGATAACGTCGTCTCGAGAGGGCATCGAGATCTTCAGCTTCTCCTTGTCATTCATTGCCTGGCACAATTGCCGGTAGGCAAGAACATAAGCGTATTTCGTCGTGAATAGTTTGCTGAGCAGATCGACATAACAGGGAGGAATCTCCTTTGAGGTTTTGAGAACGGCACCCGCAACGAGCTCCAACTTCTCACCGGTGTCACGGAAAAGAACCCGCGTTCGGACTAAATGAGCAAGTACTTTTTCACTTTCTACTTTGGGAATTCCAGCTGCTTCGATGTCGCCCTTGGTCACAAAGCTGAAACTGCGGAATTTCGAATCCGGTGGGAGACGATACGTATCCTGTTCGGAAAACTCTGCTGAATGCGTGACTGCTAACACCTTTAGCGCCTCAAGTTTTGAGAAGAGAGACGAAGACATATCTAGGGCCTCATAAGGCCTCGTGTCTTGAGCAGAGAGCCGACGAGTAAAACGTGACTCATCACAGGCCTCAAAAGTTGTTTCCGAGAACTCTCTTTCCCATATCGTCGACTCTTCCTTCTTCAACGACTTCTGGACGCAATGTTTCTTGATCTTCTCGACAAGCTTTTCATTGAGTTTCGCGAACTTGGCCTTGTTCACAAAGATGTGCATTTTTTCATAACGAAGGCAACCAAGAATTCGCAATTCCTTCCAAAACTCTTCGCGACATGGTGTTGGGAAGACCTCGAGAAAGTCTGCATCCACAAGAGTGTCGCCCTTCCTCTTCAATTTCTCGATTCGCAATTCGATCTCCGCTTTGCTTGTCACGCAATCCCGAGCTAACGCTTCCAGGCTCGTCGAGTCTGCACGTGCCGAAAAGTGCGGAGGCTTTATTGGCCCCAAGAAGCTGCTGTTTTTGAGGTTGTCAAAGGTCTCTAGCGCAACTTCTTCCGTGATGATGCTGGTCATGAGGTCTTCGTGGCTTATCCGGCCGCCAATAAAGGCCTGGCCAGAGTCCCGCGACGCGACGCGCGGCGCGACGCAGCCATTTTTCTTCTTTTCCGTTTTTCAGCGGATTTTGCTTTCGGAACCCCG
>JAQIXL010002254.1:0-13757 GCA_034700245.1 Poikilolaimus oxycercus | reverse complement strand
CGGGAAACGATTTCTGGGCCCCGAGAACCCCTTAGTGACTGTTACTTTCGCGACTTACGGACGAAAACCTTGAAAACCCGCGAACGGACACACAGACGTAGCGGATTATATATAGTAAGGAAACCCGAAAACCCGACAACCCGACATTTTTGAAAAACCCGAAAATCCGAAAACCCGATTACCCGAAAACCCGACTTTTGCTACCCGATTCCCAACCCTACTGATTAGTGTCACCGTCGAGTCATCTCCTGACTCATCGATCGCCCGGGCTAATGACTTTCTTCACATCCTCTCGGTGCTTCCTTTTTTATGGACGACTGACTCTTTCTATAGAATGAGGCTAGCTTCTGATTGTAAGCGAAACTGCATATTACTACGGACTGTAGATACATAAAGTATTGGCATGATGTTATTTACATTAGACATCGCTTTGAGATAATGTCAAGAACTTGCACAGGGGTCTAGAGCTTGAGAAGTTGTGGTCGCGTGTCGTCATCGGCGTTACCGTTCGACTAACATTTTCCTTCTCCGTTCCTGAAGAGCGGACGGTGATGAAAGCGATGGTCACGCGAATTTTGTTGCCATTTTCCGGAGAGCGAGAGGCTTTTCCCTCTTTCCAGACGCTAATGGCAAATGCTACAATGCGAGACGGCTACGAATCCGGATGAAGATGATCTGAAAAAATCAAAGAGACACGCGAGCTCGCGTCAAAAATAACGCCGCCTCGTCCTATCAAAAGGGCAGCGGAAGAGACGGCTCTCATATGCATCTTCGACGGGTCGGCCGACGATTGCGCGCCTGTCTTACTCTCTTCTTTTTGTTGTTAAGCATCACTCGAGTTGTTACGATTTTTGGCAAGTCTTTTCCTTGCGTTTGACTCTTAGCTCAAGGCGTCGATGCCCGCAATCATGAGTCAAACAAAGCAAATGTCCGCTTCGTATTTCGATCAATCGCCTTCTGCTCCGCGTGTTGGTTCACCGAGGTGTGCGCAAAAAGACTCCTTTTAAATCCTACGTTTCGTCAAGTATCGTATTTCGGCAGCTCTGCCGAAATATCATAAAGTTTTAGTCGAATAAGTTCTGAATAGTGCCCCGTTTTGACGTTCTCTTCTAGTATCTCCGTATTTCCGTTCGCGCTTTTGAGATTTTCGCGACCAATTGTTGATTGAGCAGGAGCGGTGTCGCTGAGGCGGCTCGGAGACCGCAGGAGGAAGCGCCGAGGACTTCTCTCTTCTCAACAAGTGAGTGCACAAAAAACTATTTGGTCCTCTGAGTTACCATTTTCTTGACTGATTGTTACAAAACATCCTGCATTAGCTGATTGTGGGTTCATGCACTTTTCTTCATTTGGAAGACGAGTTTCTCTCTCATTTTTTGTCTCCTAAATGCCACCACCTTCATGGCAGAGAGGAGGCGCGCTTACTAAGAATCTTAGAAATTGTTAAGCTGCGTAAAAATAAAAGCATTCTGGTAACTTTACACCGTAGTCTGACATTTGTTTCCATTTGGCGTATAGTTTTCTTCCGCAATCTCAGCTGATTGTAAGACCAAACAACGTTCCGCCAAAGTGTGTAATTGAGTCTAATGATGTTCGGCGCTAAGAGCTCATATCCTTCTTCCTTGCGTATATTCAATGATGCCAACGCATTTTGAAGGCTGCCTTGGGCCTGCTCTTTTGTGAACACCACCACGCGCCATCTGGCAATTTTTCCATAGAAGATGGGCGTTTGGCTTGAAAGGAAATGTGATCAGAGTGCTCCTACTATTAGGGTCTTTACATTCCCCATGTTGAATGAAGAAGCACGAGGGCGGGGGGGGGGATGATTTTATTGTCTTTTCCTCGTTCGGTAGTCAAAGTCAGCTTCCGACGATTCAAACTATTCATTCTCCCATGCGCGTGCTTCAGAGCATCATCCCTACATTGTTCAGGAAGACATTCGCATAAACGATTTCTTGTTAGCTCTTCTCAAAATTTTCACTCTTGGCTTCTAAGCTGGGAAGGACGGATGCTCTTTTTTGGTTCTCTGACTTCTACCGTAAGCCCGTATCCCAGCACTACGGCTTGTAATGTCCTTGAAGTAATCTACAGCGACAAATTGTTATTTCAGTTAGTCACGCGCATTTTGTTGCCATTTTCCTGGAGCGAGCGGCTTTTCCCTCTTTCGAAACGCTAATGGCAGGGCTACAATGCGAGATGGCTACGAATCCGGGTGAATATGATCTGAAAAGGACAGACATGCGAGCTCGAGTCAAAAAAGAGCAGCTTGTCAGTCAGTAAAGGGACAGCGGAAATGATTGCTCCCACATCTTCCACGACTGTACTGCGTTAGTTAGCATGTCTTTTTGTAAATACTTGCTTTGATTTTGTGTTGAATCCAGTCGCAATCGGGGACTTTTATGGGCCGAACTGTAACGAACCTCAGTCAATCGCGCGCTGTTCGCATTGACGAATGAAACAAAGCAAAACCCATTTCGTATTTTGACCGGTCATCTTTTTGTCTAGTCGTCTTGATTGGTACTGACACAGACTGTTACCTGAAGCATTACTGTCTAACTCAAGTCTTCCTGGCCTCTCCACCCACCAGAAAACATGCTCTGATTTCTACACCTTTCTTAACTTTCTATCGTAACTTTTCCTTATCAAACTCTTCGTGCTTCTGAAGTGCATTTAACCGACATTGATTTCCAGGGTCCACGGCTCGGAGACGTCTCGTGATCGACGAGTCGACGCCAAAAGAAGAAGATCGAGGGCTTCTCTGTCCAAACAGGCAAGTGTTTGAAAACTATTGAGTTCTCCAATTGCTTTGTTTTCCCCCGACCCGACATTCTAGACAAAGGAAGTCTACATTTGCTCTCAGCACGTTCGTGCCCTCACAGTGGATTTCGTTGTCATTGGCCTCGAGCGGCTTTGATCTCCTTGCAAACGTTAATGACTACTACAATCGGAAGTGATTGCGAATTAGGGTTAAGATAATTCGCAAAAAAGATGGAGAGAGACGAGCTCGAATCAAAAACGGGCAGCTACTCGTCCTGTCAAAAGACTGCAAAAGACCTACTGCCGTACTTTTCACGATTGGTCAACTCTTTTGTTACTCTCTGCGTTCATCTTCTTTTTGTCAATCAACAACTTTCATTGTTGCGAGAATTCTGGTTCGTCAGGGTTTGCTGCCCCTCCAAACTCTTCTTGACCCTCTTCTTCGCTGCTTCGAAATTGCCCCTCGTCCTACTCTTTGCCTTGCAAGAAGTATTTTGCGGCCAACGGTCCGCATTCTATGTATGTACTTCGATGTATTGCTTGTTCCTTAACAGGCAGACTTTCTGGTTTGGGGTAATGACTTTGAGACAGCTATGAATTCATTGAATGCGTCAGCTATTGCAGATGCTGGCTGATCCTCATTGAGAGTTGCTTCAACAGTCGAACAGTGGCGAAGGAGAAGAAGAAGAGACGACAACTGTACGTGCGTGAGTCACATTCATAATGATCTCCCAGTGGGGCATACTTTCCCAGACAGTTCCATTTTCTCTCATTTCTTTTGTAAATGCCTTCCTAGAGTCTTATGCGCGCCTGTGAGAGTTTTCTGTTCTAGCCCGCTTGAAAATAGCAAATTTTGAGGCGGTTATATGGCGAACAAGTATTCACGTCGATGAGGTTTTTTATTGTTGCTCTCTAGAATTTGTGGTAGACGATAAGGGGCGCGTGGAGATCGTAGTGGTCTGAATGGGCCGTCATGCACCAGAGGCAGGTGAGGCTTTCGCTTCGGTAGGAGATGATACGCGAGTATTCGCCCCTCAGCCGGATTGGGAAGTTCATTGGGATCCTAAAGCCTCTCGGGATTCACCAGAAGGGGCGCGAAGGCCCGGATGGAGTCGATGAGGCCCTGGTAGGCGGGCGCCGCGAAGATGCCGCATGGTGAATCATCTCAAGACAATCCGCTTTTCATTCAATCGCTAAAGAACCTTCTCCGCGTCGGGGTTCTTCTTCCAGAGCACCTCGTTCATTTCGTGTGCCATTTCCGCTGAAAGTTGGAAAGTCCATTTGAAGTTTCATCCCAACCGAGAAACTGGAGACGCGGAGGAATCATGCCGTTAATGTCCCGGTTCTCATCGCGATGCGCCTTTCGGGTCAGGCAAAATCCTGAAAATACTTCAGTTCAGTTTTCATTTTGTGTCTTCTTCAACAACTGAATCGGTCGTGCGTGTCGAGAACCTTTAGGGACCCGACTAGCAGCACATGCGAATGAGGTGCCCGTAGAAGTCGTGTTCCTCGGCGGCCAGATTCTAACCATTGAAATAAGAGTGCCTGGATGAAAGCTTTTTTTGTGTTACATAGAACTGTGAGGTGTGATGCAGCGCCATAGCCTTCTTGCCATTTCAGGGGCGTTTGCGTCCCTGACTCAAATGACATTGGCTATTGTGAGACCGCTACGAATCTTGAAAGGATTGGTAGAGTAAGGAGGCACGCTAACACGCGCTGACTAACGTCACATCTCGGTTTGCAAAAGGACAGCGGAAGACGGTCATCGTGCCCTCGCCTGAGCAACGTCTCACTTATGTATTGTATTTACGTCTTAGCTCCCGCATCATCCACGAGTGACAAATATGATCTCTGCAAGTGTTACCTCGATAACTTCTCATTAGTCGTTGGAAGGATTTCTCTCCAGCATTCCGTCTGTCAGAAAAAGTTCGATTTCTCCACTACACTCTTTCCTTCATCTCTCTCGGGAAACTGAATTTATATATCTCGTTCACCGACGATTGTACAAAACAATGCGAGGGAAGAGAGAGAAAGAGAAGAAGTCACTCGACAGAGCTCTGCATTTTTTTAAAAGCTGTTAGAATGACGTCGGGAGTGGCACAGAGAACAAAGGAAGGAAAGACTGACCGCAGCTCGTGAACGATGTGCCCGGAGATGCAAGCACCGGTCGCTGAAAGCGCATGTCCGATGGCGATCGAGTCTCCGTTCGGGTTCAGACGCTCCATCGGAATGCCCAGCTCTCGCTGCGCCACCAGCGCCGTCGTCGCCGCAAACGCCTCGTTCACCTGAGGAATCGTTTCGAATGCCACAAAGCAGTGTGCTGCGTAAAAGACAGCAAAAAACGTCCAATAAGACTACCTGAAAGAGATCGATGTCCTCCACCTTGAGTACGGTTTTCGAACAGTTGGAATAGGCTCAACGATGGCTTTCGCCCATCAGTTTCATGATGTGTCGATCAAAGTGCACAAACAATGCCTTATGTGATCTCCTGAACGTTGAACCGAAACGGAGGTTGCCGACGAAGAAAGGCGTGTGACTGGGGGCACACCGTGCATCGGCCAAGGCGAGCGATGACTCGCCGAGCCAAAATTGTCCAGTCGCAATCGGGACGTTGAAGGATCGACCCAGTCGCCCTTTCGAGGTTTAACGAACCTCACTCGATCAATGCGGGGAAGTCTATCGAGTTCAGCGATCCGCGACCTTGTTCACGATCTCAATTCTCCGTTCCGATGAACATGCCGCGTCGGCGGCGCCATCGGGCAGTTCGTCTAGGATGTCCGTGATTGATCCCTGTCGCTCGGCTGGATTATTGAAAAAATCTCACGCCGTTGGGCAGAATCAGTTCTGATCCTCACTTGGATCCGCTTGTCCATTCTTAGCTTTGATTTGGCGAACGAGATGTACCGGTTGAGGAAAAAGTTTCCGAACTCTTCTCTTAAATATTTTTGCTCCGCTTGTTGAAAGCGCTATGGGCCAATCCAAAGCAACTCATTTGTTGCTCTTACTATAGCGTATCGCATGGCAGAGTGAGCGCCAGGCACCGCTAACTTAAAGCGTCTAGACGACTTTCGCTAGGAGATGACTTTCCTAGGGCGTCTTTTCCTTGAAAATTTGGTCTTTTGGAGTGCCCCGAATTTAATCAACTTACATCATTTTTTTCTCCCGCTCAGCCTGAGACGTTACATAAAGACTTCTCTCGTCTGATCCTGCGGTAGCGGACGGAGAAGTTCATGTTCGGTTGCGAAACGAGGGACCGTTTGAGTAGCCAAAATCTCAGTTTTCGCCAAATACAAAGAAAAATTATTTTGCTTCGAAACATGAAGAGTAAGCCCTGGTTCTCCACATGTTTACGATGAACCGAGGGCATGCCTACACACAAGTGCAGGCCGGGACGGATTTGAGGCTAAACAAAATTTCAAACAAATTTTCGCAAAAAGTTCGGAAACTTTTTCCTCAACCGGTACTTGAATAAAAGACATCAGAGCTGGAAATTTTTCGGTTTTCGGTTTTTCGGTCTTTTTGCTTGTTCGTTTTTCGGTTTTCGGTTTTTCGCAAATGAACCGAAAAACCGATAAAAAATCGTCCGAGACATTTATCTACAAGAAAATGCATACCAGAGAGCATTTTTCTGAGATAACTGGAGACCTCTTAGCCGATTCGACATTGATCATTCTAAATAATTGAAAACGGCATTGACCGCAAGGAAAACAGTTTTGATGCTTACGATAGGTTAGACGACATGATCCACGACAACACATACCTATTTAAATGAGGGACACTTTCAGAGACAACGATGAACTCATCGGTCACAACTCTGAGTAGAACTCCTTGGGTACGTCATTATTCACGTGTGAAGGAAATTTTCGAAAGTGGAGAGTTAGAAGCTGAAACTTTGATCAAAAATAGCGTTATTTTTGCTGAATCCATTGGCGTAAACCATTTCATTCAAATGCCACTGTACGATGGGTCACGGCAATTTTGAAATTTAATTTTTTGAGCATCGACTTTTCAACAGCTTTGCCGAGTATTAAAATAAGCGTATAGTAGGTAGTGATCAGGGCTGCGCGGAACTGAGATTTGGACTTCCGCGGAAGCGGAAGTAAAATCGCTAAAAATGGCGGAATTCCGGGGAATTAATTACAATTTTGGCGGAAGCGGAAGCGGAATTAGCACGGAAGTGCCAAAAGAGTGTGGAAGTCACGGAAGCGGAAGACGGAAGCGGAATTCCGCGCAGCCCTGGTAGTGATGCGGATGCATAGACATTTTGTCGATGGTTCGATTGCAACGCCGATTGCATTTTTTTCAGTCTTTTGTCTTGAAATATTGAAAAGGCACAGGTTCAACTCCCCTCTGTACATGAAAAAGGTCACTATTCCGCAAAAAACTTTAAACGCGGTAAAAATCGGACCATCGGTCAAAAGTATATACATCCGCATCACCACCTCCACACTAAATCCACTTTATTTAAGACTCGACAAAGCTGTTGAAAAGCACTATTTTTGGTCAAAGTTTCAGCTTCTAACTCCATTTTCGAAAAATGTGCTTTCAATGTCAGTCATTGCATGAAAAGTAGTGTCGCAAGCACTGTACGACTGAATGCCACTTTGCAAGGGCATCTCTTTGCAACAAAAGCCAAAATCGGATGTAAACACATCGCGTTGTAGGAGATTGAAATGAAGTCTACATTGGCTGTGACGAGCACTTTCGAAGTCGTTGGTGTTATAAGTAACATATTCATTGCAACTGTCGTAAAATGGAACGCGATGAAATCGAGTGATCCGATCTTTGGTCAGAACTTCTGTTTTATTCTCTACATCAATCGTGAGCATTGTATTCGTTTCTTTGTACTTTGCAGTCCTTACGGGTATTTTCGCAGCTGTATGCAATCTCATCATCACCTATGGTCTCGTCACACTAAATTTGAATCAATTTCTCTTGGCATCGGCGACTTGGGGATCTCAAGTTGCCTATTACGCGCATCCTTCAAGTGAGTCGTTTTGAGAGCTCTGCAAAAAATACAATTTGTTTGCACATTTCTGCAGAGGTCCTGAAATGTGTTTCTAATTTAGAAAAGTTATTTGAAGAAAAGTCCGTAACAAAGACCGTTTTGTTGCCAACTTTGATCTACGAGAAGTTATGAGCCGACGTTACCCCCCAAAAGAGGACACGATTTGTCTAATATTGTATTTGGTATCCAAATGTGCAGCTTCGGGAGGGTGTTATGTAGGTGGAGTACACATAGGTGGAGGTTTAGGTGGAGTAAACAGTCCTGGAATATGCTATTTTCCACCTCCCTCAAACCCAAAATTTGTCATTTTTAACGATTTAAGATCTTAAAGGCAGGATTTTAACTGCACAGGGCGATTCGGCGCTAAATTCTGACCCGGAAAACATCCAGAGAGAATTTTTTTTACTGCAAACGCCAGGCGAATAAAAAATATTCTTCGAAATGTGCTACTTTCGCGACCAAGTTTTTCAGTTTTTCGTAGCACATTTCGAAGAATATTTTTTCATTTCGCTTGTATTTTCAACAGGAAGGGGCTGTAGAAGAAAATAACACTCCCCGAGGGATGGGCTAACCAACGGCACCAAGATGAGAGAAAACTGGAAACCCACTCTTTGAAGGCTCTTTGATTCTTCCAGAGTAAACACTTGCTGTGTGTAACTTGTCACAGAATGACTTAAGTCTTCCAGGTGAAATTCTTGTACACTTCTTTCGCTTGACGTGCGTGACGAAGCTTGATCGACTCAAGAAGGTGCTCAATGATAACTTACAATCAGGAGTATTAACACTCGTCTCCAGAGCTGCCATAAATGTTGCTCACATAGTGGTTAAACAAGGGGTCCTCAGCCCAAAAAAGTGTAGAGGGGGTTGGTTCTATCTACTAGACCCAGGCCGGCTGGCTTGACTACTTTTGGCGGCCAAAACTTGACTCATATCGGGGCGCGGTTGTATTAGGTTTACAGAATTTCGGTCAGTAAAAATGCTCAATGAGAAATGAAGGGAAGAAGATACGTAAAAAAAAGAGAAATAAGGGATGGGTGATGCAATGGCACCAAGACTTGCGAAACTGGAAACCCAACCCATTATGAGCAACATCTTTGGCGGCTCTTTAATTCTTCGGGAGAACGAGTGATAAACATTTTCAGTGGTTCACAACTACACGGGTTTGCTTGTACATGGTGCCGAGCATCGCTTTGGGAATCTTTCATGGAACTGTATATGCCATCTTGAACGAGCTCGGCCTACTTAGTGAATGGACGATTCGAGTAAGAACTGCGCAGCATAGTTTCATTGCAAGTCATCCCTCACCCTCTCTTTTCCTTTTCTTGAGCACTATGATTTTAGGCTTTCCATAGCCTTGGATTGACTGCGCTGCTAATTATATTCGTCATTGAAATCTGCGTGTTTGCAAAGACATCAAAGGCGGCGGAGAGAAGAGCGAGACTTTCGCGGAACGAAGAATCGGTACAAATAATGAATGATATTTGATCATTTGAAAACGGAACACTACCAAAATAATACTTAGCTTAAAATTACAGGCCTCTCCTTATTTGGCAACTCTCAAACAGACGAAATGGTACGCCATCTGTTCGTTGATCTCTACAGCGGTGAGTTTAGCACCTGATATTTTTTAAATCTTTTATTCAGGTTTCACTTCCAGTGCAAGCGATTCGGATCGCGACACCTCGTAGTACGATTTACGTGTTCTTGGTAAGTTGCGCACATGAATGTCAGATTATTTGGGGAATTGGTAGGGTTCGGTTACAGGGTTGAAAAACCGGGGTTGAAGGGTTCGGGGCTGACATGGTTAGCCAAAAAAAACCGGGTTTTTTTTCGAGGCTGGCGGGGCCCCGGTTCCAAACGTTACTAATTGGGCAATCCATAGTGGGTATTTGGCAATATCCCTAGAAGCACTCAGACGATAGTATCGTATTTTGTTGCAGTACCTCGTCACTTCCGCGTTTTCTATCGTTGTCGATCCAGCCGTTCTCATAATGACGGCCCCCAAGCTTAACATTCACTTGAAGAGGATGTTGGGTCTGGAGTCGGCGCCAGCATCAGGGTGGGTCACAGGCTTTTAATGATTTCCAATTCCTTGCCTTGCAGAACTGCGCCAGTTCCCCTCGTTCATCTTGGAAATCAAGCAGTAGTCGCCGACAATGACGAGGAAGAGGAAGAAACGGAGACGATACTGTAACGTGAACGTCTGTGATCGTTTACATAAGTATCCTGGCGCACGTATGTACTGTCTTTCTCCCTGTCAATAATGAACGAGTCATTTTGCCCATTTCCTGTGCTACTCCGTTTTTCATTTCTTCCCTCCTCTTCCGAAATAGCTGGATTTTTAAGAATGCAAATCTCTAATTGTAAGAATGAGAAAAACTTGTACTACAAGGGCTAGGATTTGGTCAAAATCGCACTTTTTCTAATAAAAACTGAGAAAGAAGTTTAGTAGAGCTCGTCGAGACGGTTCTGACACAATTTTTTTCAGCCCGCTCCGATTACTCCTGACCGTTCCCGGAAGCACTGTTGCCAAATCATAAAATTGGTTGCTTACAATAGCTTTTCGACGTAGTGCAAACGGACGCCTAAAACACCAATGGTTAGAGCTCGTCGAGACGAAGTTTTTTATTAGAAAAAGTTTTTCGATTTTTTTTTCGATTTTGACCAAATCCTAGTGGCCGCCCCATTTCCGGTCTTATTGTTAGAGATTTGCATTCTTAATATGGCTCGTATCTGATTTGTCTCAACATGTGTTGTCTTTTCTCTGGAAAACAATTATTCGGCAGAAATGCGTTGTTCGGTCTGTAGTTCTCTTTCTATAACGCATCAAGAGCTTGAGGACTTTCCGCAGTCGTCCATCTCTACCAATAACGAACAAATTTGCGACTTTAGCCTCTCGAAAAACATCTACACTGAATTCTCTCAGTCTTGTTGGAGGCTCTTCGAAGATTGGCACTTCTCGGCCTTTCTCACTTTAGAGACGGTTGCTCAATCGTCTTCCCTTTAATCGTCTAATTTAACGACAATGAACGTCATGAGCATCTTCTAAAGCGACTACTGGGGCTCAGATTTATCTTCTCTTTTTTTCATCGTTCACACTTTGAATAGGACGTTTTTCTATTTGATTGCAATGCCCTTATAACTTTGTTCTCTGGCAACGCTTCCGGGCAAATCTCGGAATTCTTGCCCGGAATCTTCTCTAAAGAGAAGATTCGCTATCTTTTTCTGCGGTGTTACTCTTCTGCTGAAAATTTGATGTCCCTTCCAAAGTAATAAATGATTTTATTGCCGTCTGTAGATAAATAATGCAAGAGTTCTGTTGTTTGAAGGTCTATTGGCTTAGGGACAAAACAAGGAAACGAGAAAATTGTCAAATGCTGCAAATTTATGACAGATGGGCACGAATGAGGCAGCAATTTGCTGAAGGAACCCACAGCGAATTTCGCATTTCCGTTTGCAACCTACGGTAGAAAAACGAAGCGCATTTCTTGCGTTCTTCTAATTTCTTGTGGTTTTCCGTGGTAGCGCTTTCATTCTAAGGAATATTATGCTTCTAGCGAAATTTTCTGGCCGAAGGTCGCTGCTTCCCCCCTTCTCCAAGAAAGGCGATGTGGCGAAGAGCTTCTAAATGTAAGTGTTTACTTTGAAATTCGCCTTTTTTCCGATAGTAATGGGGGTTTTTCCAGATGATGCTTTCATCGTTGGCGCGAAGCGCATTCCCTTTGGTGCTTTCGGCGGCGTCCTCAAGGTTTTTCTTCCTTTTCTTTTTCAACGTTTCTGTTGCAGAAGTTGAAGCCGGTGGATCTGGGCGAGGTCGCGTCGCGAGCTGCACTCGAGCAAGCGGGTGTCGCCGCCGCCGACATCGATCACGTCATCTTCGGTGCCTTCTTTCTTTCTTTTTTTTTCCTTTTTGTTCATGAGCTTTGTTTGTTGACTAGTCTGCTTATGTTTAGGCAACCTCTCGCCTACGGACGTCCACGTGGCTCGTCAGATTGGTCTTCGCATCGGCGTTCCAGTCGAAGCAGGCGCCTACATCGTTCATCGCCTCTGCGGCTCCGGCTTTCAGGCTGTCGTCTCGGCCGTTCAGGTTGAATTTTCTTCCATGCAACGTTCTTTGTTCAGCAGCTCTGGCTTGGCGAGTCGCAGCTCGTCTTGGCGGGTGGCGCGGAGTGCCCCAGTCAGGCGCCCTTCTTCGTTCGCAATCTTCGTTTCGGTTCGACTTTCGGCAAGCCGTGCAAGGTTATTCTTCGTCTTTTTCGCATTACGTTGATTGCAGTTCGAGGACTACCTCATCGAGGCGCACTTTGATCGACACATCATGAAACTGATGGGTGAGTGCGCCGAGAACGTCGCCGTCAAGTACGACGTGTCGCGTGCCGATTGTGACGCCTTCGCCGAACGATCGGAGCATCTTTGGCAACAAGGTCTGTTTTAGTCTTTCATTTGTTCATTTATATCTTCAGCACACTCTGCGGGCATCTTCGCGGCGGAACTGGTGCCGATGCGGCTGAAGACGCGACGAGGCGTACGGGTCTTTGACGCTGACGAATACGGACGCGACACGTCGATCTCGGCGTTGAGCCACTTGCCGTCGATCTACAAGAAGGACGGCGTCGTCACGGCCGGCAATACGGGCGTACGTTCTGTTGTTTTGTTGAGTATTTCCTTTTCAGAAAGTGAATGATGGCGCGGCTGCCCTCGTGCTTGCCAGTGGAGCCGTCGTTGCCGAAAAGGTTCGCCTGTCTTCATTCTTCAACGTCGATCAGGGTCTTGAACCGTTGGCTCGCGTCGTGGCGTATTCGGCCGTCGGTGTGGAGCCATCGTTGAAGGGTGTCGGTCCTATTCCAGCTGTTCGTCAGCTTCTCAAGAAAACCGGACTCAAGATGGAGGACGTCGACCTTTTCCAGGCAAGCATTCGGGATGTTTTTGTACACTTTAGTACTGCTCATGACATCATGACAGAAAGAAACTATCTTCAGGTGAACGAGGCGTTTGCGGCGACGACGCTGGTGGCGCAGCGAGAGCTGGGCATTCCGATGGAGCGTCTGAACCCGAACGGAGACTCGATCGCCATCGGGCACGCGCTTTCGGCGACCGGTGCTCGCATCTCCGGTCACATCGTTCACGAGCTGCGGTCAGTCTTTCCTTTCTTTGTGCTCGGTGCCTCTCCCGACGTCATTCTAGCAGCTTTTTGATTTCAGTCGTCGCGGCTTGAAGTACGGCATCGGCACGACGTGCATCGGCGGCGGCCAGGGCATCGCCGTCCTCTTCGAGAACGCCCAGAGCTCGACCGAATGACTCCTTCTTCATCTCCTTCTTTCTCCTTTTGTATAGCAGCTACAGTGAATTGAATAAATTCAGAGTTCTTTCTGAGGGCTAGGCTACGTTTGTCCTCACAGTTGTCTTTGATTCTCCATCCGTCCTCATTCCTTTCTCCAGCCCCATTGCCAATAGTCATTAGTGTCTGGAGCAAAGGGAAGGCCACTGAAATGGCAACGAGGTTGAGGGATTTGCACAGAAAAGGCTTGAGGGGTCCCTCTTATATAGGTTCTGAAGGGAGACTTGATAACTTTAGAAGAAGAACAAGAACAAGATGCAGGCGATGATTTGGTGCAAGGATTGGAATTTTTCTCCAAGGCTTGCATCAGGGAGAAGGGATCTTGATCGCCGTCTTGTAGCCTCGACGGCTCACCCTTCGAACATCTGAGAACTGAGTAAGATTACAGAGGCGTGAAAAGCACGCGAAGTGCAGAGGCTGACACGCTTTCTAGGACGAGTCTCAACTTGGGTTTGCGTGACTTTCGCTTACGCAATGGCGCTGCCTTCGAACGGAAGTCTTTTCATCAAGTGCACCATTGCTGTCACGAAAAGGGCACGACAACAGGGTGAATGACGAATGCTTTTCTCTCGTGACACTCACAAGGGAAGGTCGTCTAGCGGAAGTTGAGACCCCCGGAACGTTATATACCATTCGAAAGAGCGTCAAAAAATACGC
>JAQIXL010002253.1:0-13759 GCA_034700245.1 Poikilolaimus oxycercus | reverse complement strand
TCGAGGTCACCCCGTTCAACTCGATGCAGCCCACGAAGGAAGCACACGATGTCCTGGCAAAAGGCGAGACGCCGGCAACGGGCGTCTCCTTCAGCGCTGACTCATGCGGGCCGAGAGAAGGGCCTCCCACAGCCAACTCGACAGCTACTGACTCAGAAACGAGCCAACAGCTGAGACGAGGAAGGACCCGCCGGAAGCGAGGAAGACAGCCGAGCAGCAAAGTCGATCAAGAGGATCTTTCCGCCGGTCTTCAACACGGACAAGCTCATCGTCCTTGGTCCACGCCTCAAGCACTACTTTGTCCCGTCTCTTGTGGTGTTCGCCCTGTGCGACCACTTTTGCGGGGGGAGTGTGCCGACGGATATCGGCAAGGTGAAAGGAGTCACGTGAGGAAGACGAGAAGACGAGTCATCCTTTTCCCCCTCGTTCTCTATTTTGTCTTCTCTCTTTGCTTGGTGATGTTTAGGGTCTATTTCGCATATAAGGCCTCTCCGAAGGAGGAGATGGGGTTTCCCTGTTTCTACTAATAAATGGATTGTTCACTGGTTCTCCACTAAAGCGTGTCGCGTTTTACATTTTCCAACCAAGTGACTCGAAGCAGGTGATTTGCGCGATTTGTACAAAATGAGCGTGTGCAGAATGGAGCGGTTCTAAAAATACCCCGCTATTATTAGTGACGCTCTAAAAAACTGTTAGGATTTTTTGGAGCATGCCTAAAATACGCAGCGAATTTTAGTGACGCCCTAAAAAACGGTTTGGATTTTTTGGAGCAGCTCTAAAATACGCAGCGAATTTTGGTGACGTTCAAAACTGTAAGTTTTGAACCTGGCGCTGTTCGAGGAACAAGTTAATACAGTGAAGTTTTAGCCTATAGTCTATACGTCTATTCTCTTGTCATATGTTGTGCAGAATAGAGGCGGAGATGGTAATAAAGAAGTTTGTTTTAATCTAACAAAGAACCACAAAGTTAAATAACAAAGAGAAAGATCAGACGATGCTAGTCGATGAGGTCGTCGTTCTCGCCTTCATCGCTCTTGTCGTGGGCTTCCGTCGCAGCGAGACGAGCTTCGTCGGTGGTCCAGATCGTCACGCGACAAGTGCGATCCTTGGTGATCGCCAAGATCATGTCGTGGAGCGGAGCTGAAGAAAGCAAGTTTGAAAGAGTGGCGAAGTAACGAACCGAAGTTCCCCAGAAGGATCTCGATGTCGGAGTTCGCGCAAAGTCCGAAGACCAAGTTGCCGAGTGTCTTGGCGGAGAGCACGGTGGCGAGACCAGGCAAGCCACTCACTTGAGCCATGAGATCGTCGGTGGAGAGAAGTCGGTGTTCACGAAAGCCGTGAAGGATGCCCAGGAGATAGTTGTTGGCGAAGGGGCCTGTGAAGACAGTTCAGTGGGACAGGGTAAAAGAAGTACCTGGAAGGACGGACTGATAGTCGACGACGAGATTCCAGTTCACAAGGTGGCCGTCGAGAGGCTGATCGGTCGGTGTAGTCGGAGGCTCCACCGGCGGGTTGATGATGTAGATGAACTTCGCTTTGTCCTCACCAGCCGTGTCGCAGAGGTACTTGAGTAGCGCCGTGATGCGGTCGGGGAACTGAATGAAGAATGAAAGATAGAGATAGGAAGAGAGAGTATGCGTACCACAGCACCGTCGACGATAATGAAGTCGGAGGCCGGTTCGTGACTATCCGGGTCGAAGAGCTGAGTGCGCAGGTAGGCGGCGGAGGCTAGCTCAATGTGCTCTCGGATGCGTTCCAGTTCGTGCTTGCTCAGGGAGCGCTTGCCCACATACTTGAGAGCGCTGCTCCGAGGTTTAGAAGAAAGAAGACGACCAACTGGATGGCGTTGTTGAAGTCGTCGTAGTCGATGACACGTCGGAACTTCTCCATGCACCAGTCGTGCACATTATCTGGCCAGATGCGGAATTTGGCGAGGAGCTTCTCCAGGCTTCTCTTAAGCTGCTTGACCTTCTGAAGAATTACTACGGAGTTGCAAGACAGCGAACCTGAACGGCCTCGCCAGTGGTGATCTTGGAAGCGGTTTTCTTCTCGAAGATGGCCTTGAAACCGTCGGGGTTGCGAAGAAGTCCGGCAAGAATGGGCTTGGTGACGCGTTCGGAGACTTCACGAGACTTGTCCATCGTGGGATTGTCGGGGGCATCACGAGGTTTGTCCTGAAAGTCGACAAATTTGGAGAATAGAATGTTGAACCTTGACAAAGTCGACGAGCAGCTGTCGAAGGTCGCGATAGAGCGTGTCTTCCAATTGGACAAGATTGGCGAAGGGGATGGAGACGCTTTTCTAAATGTGTGAATGAGAGTAAGGGGAAGCAGTGGAAACCATTTGTAGAGCCGCGGCGATGAGAGTGCGAGTCGTGGTGATCGTCTTGTCCTTCACAGCGTTGCAGATTTCCTTGTCGGAGCGCACCATTTCTACCTAAGCAAGACATAATTGCAATAATGAGAAGGGAAACATACGTCTTCAAGGAAGGAGAAGCTAAGCGTGTGTGCGTCGGGGAGTGGACGAGCGAGCACCATCAGGTCGAGGTGCCGCTTACCGCGGAGGACGACACACTGCAGTGCTGTAAGAATCTCGGGACGTCTGAGAGCTTTCATCTCGGCATTCACGAGTTGCAAGGCGGAGATTCTGAATGAAATCTTCAGGGTGACATCAAAAGTTTTACCGATGCTGGCCATCGACGACAATGTAGTCCGTTTCGTCGGAGCCCTCGTCCACCGGAAAGACCTTGGGCACGAAGAGACGAAAGTCGAAGGCATCCTTCGTCATCATGAGTTTCTTGAATTTGTCGCGGTGCTTCTCTTCCACGTTACGCAGATAGCCGGCGATCTTGAGACGGTCGAGGACAATTAGCTCTTTCTGCGGGCAGTCGGGGGCTGTAAAGCGCGTGAGAAGAAGGGTGATAACAAACATGTCAGGAATTGTGCCTCCTTGGTAGCCTCCTTGATCCTGGAGAGAAGATTCGGAAGTACTTGAGTCGAGGTCGTGACTTGACTGCGCACTTCTTTGGCGGGGCGGCGACTTTCTAAGACGCGATGAATGGAATGGAACAAAGTGGTATACCCATGTCTTCCTTCAATTGGCGCAGGAAGTCGGGGGCCCAGTCCTCGACGGCAGCAGCCTCTGGGGGTCGATGGAGGGCTATCATGGACACACCATCACGGAGGAGCGCCTAAGAAAGCCTTTGAGTCAAGGAAGAACAACAAACCCCGACGACGTCGGGTTTGTCGACGAAAGCGTGAACACTTATGACAGTTGCAGGCGACTCTAGGTGACTCGGTTCAGGGTCGAGGTGAAGGAAGAGCTTGCTGTTGTCAGGAAGAAGCTTGAATGTCCCGTGATGGTCGTGGATCTGAAAAGATATACAGTGAGAAGTGAACTCTCTTACCTTTACGGACGACTGCCTATTGCTTGTCTGAGACACGACGAGAACTTGACGGTGCTGCCATCCCTCTCTCTCGACGGTCGGGGAAAGATTGTCTGGAAAATAGTGATAAGTTATTAACTAGTAGCGAACCTTGCTTGAGAAGAGACTGTCGACGAGCTCGCGCGTCTATTATCTTCAAACGCTTGTCGCGCAGCTTCTTGCCCTGAGACGACACATCGCTTGACTGAGAGGCAGATGACGGCGGAGCCGGAGTATCGCTAGCCGTCGGAGTCTCCTAAAAAGGGGTCAGCAAAAGAATATATTTACCGAAGTTTGCGAGTTTTCCGTGTCGGAGAGGTAAATTTCCTCATCTTCGGAGAAGAGGGTGCGATTGCGAGTGGACGGCTTCTCGGCGGGCTCTTTCTTGACATTCAGACGGAACTTTGTCGGAGCGCGGCGCTTTGCAGGCGGAGAAGCACCTTCCTCGTCATCTTCCTCGTCGGAGAGCTCGTTACTGTCCTTCTCTGGCTGGCGGAGATCACGCTGTTTCGACAACTGAAAGCTTTTCATTAGGAAGACAAAAGCGATGGATACCTGCTCGCTCTCTTCTTCGACAGTCGGAGTCGGTGTGTTCATCACTGGCGGCGCCTCCGCCAAGTCGGAGGTCTCGTTGCTGGCAACAGCCGGTGCAGGAGTCGGAGAAGCCGAGAAATCGGGTTCAGCCAGTCGGGGAAACTTCGGCAACGCTGCACTTGGACGTTGCGGTGTTGAGTCGGGAGCACTGGCGGGCGGTTTTCGCACCGTCGAACTCGCCAAAGAACGCTTATTACTCATACGAGAGTGAACGATCGCTGCAAGGGTCACAATCGTTCAGTGAGACTGGGAAATATGTGCAGGAACAGTAACCGCTGCGTCGTCGGCAAAGGCTTCTGGCAACTCTTTATGCTCCAACGGCAAGAAAATAATAGAAGTTGCAACAAATAAAAACACAACATTAGAAGAAGCAGAATCGAGAGAGGCGCTCCTCTTTTGCGCCGTCGGGGTCCCTTCACGCGTCGTGGGGCTTCTTCTTCTTGAAGGCGTCTGCAAACACGTACGTTGGCGACAAAAGTGTTATTACCACCGATGGCTTCACAACAGTCGAGGACGAAGGCGCGCTTGAGAAGGGTCTCGCGCGAAGGCTTGTCGGAGGCGGCAGCATTGTACTTGCGGCGAAGGCGGAGAATGGGCAGGGCCTCGTCATCCTTGCAGTTGAAGAGGGGCTCGCCGCTTTCAAGGAGCTCTGAAACGCAGGTTAGCCGGTGACAAATAAGTCGTATACCTTTGTGGAGTCGGAGCACTTCATCGAGATCCGTCTTCAGGAAGTTGTAGATGTCGGAGGACTTCAGCTTCGTCGTAGGCGCCTTTCCTTCCTCACCGTCCTCCGCAGCATCGAGAGGCGGGCCACTCGCAAGAAGCTCTGAAAAGCAGGCTAGCCGGTGAACACGAAATGGTATACCTCCGTGGAGTCGGAGCACATCATGCAGATCCGTCTTCACGAAGTGGCGGATGTCGGAGAGGCCCCACTTGAGCTCCGTCGGAGGCGGCTCGCCGTCCTCGTCGTCCTCCTCATCCTCGTCTTCTCCTTCCACATCCTCATCGTCCTCCTCATCCTCGTCTTCTCCTTCCACATCTTCTTCGTCCTCCTCGTCGCTTTCCACTTCATTCTCTCCTTCTTCCGCCTTCTCTTGGACCACCTCGTCGGGGACATCCTCTTCTTCCTTCTCGTCTTCGCGTTCCTCGTAGTCGGGTTTCGCAGCTGCGCGTTGTCGGAGGAGGCGCTTCTTCGTCCACGACGGGAGGACGTTCCACTTGTAGGCGGGGATCCACTTCACCGGCAGACGTCGGAGGCGCTCCTTCTCAGGCGGAGAAAGGCGATGCCACTCCTTGTCGGGGAGCCACTTCCTCAGCCTGTCGGTTTCCATCGCCACTTTCGCTTTGTTCGCTTGTGAGAACGCTATTCCGCTGCAAGCAAGAGTTGAAAAAAAGAATGACAGCGAACAGCAATCAACAGAGCGATATGCAAGAAATCAACAAGGAAAGATACTTCGAAGCACTGAAAGCTTGCTTAGCCATCATACACATCATCAGCAACACTTTATATAGCACTTCATCATTCACACAGGACAAGTTAGTTCCATTGACGATGAAAGTGCTGTCGGGGGCGACGACGATCACTTGGGCGGAGGCTTGAAGGCCAGATGCTGAACAATAGGAGAGGTAAAACATGCACAATCGACGAATCGCGGGCACTTTGATGGCGGTGCGAGTGTCGGAGTGAGAGGAGGACGCCGACGATGGACCCGAGTGGGACGTCGAGGGCTGGATCTGCCGCTGAACAGGCAGGCGCAGCGAGCGGCCGAAGGCGGGGAAGTCGGAGGTCGGACCGCCAGCGAGTTGTCGGGGAGCCGGGCGCTCTGCAAGTAAAGATTGTCGCTGCCTTAAGTAGAATAAGACTCACCACACCACAGGCGCATGCCGCCAGTGTCGGGAGGGGCGGACGGACGGCCGTCGCTGTCGGGGACGGAGAGACCGTGGCGCTCGCGCGCGTCACACCAAAGGTCTGAAACGAAGCACAGTAATAGGAGAGCGAGAACACAAACCGTGGACGTACTGGCACACGATGTTGTAGCTGGCGACCTTGTCGGGGCGACGGGCAACAATCGGCTCGAGATAGAGCGTGCCGTCGGCGTCCACCCAGCGAAAGTCGGGGTTCACAGCTGTCGCCTCTAAACGCCAACGTTTCCGAGAAACAAAAGGTCATCGCGAACCAATCACGTCGGCGAAGATGTCGGGGAACAAATCGCGAATCGCCGCTGCAGCCTTCGGCGTGAGACGGCGCTCCTCGATTGGCGGAGGCGGCTCAAGCGTGTCGAGGCCGAACGAAAGTTTCTTGTTCATTTCAAGATAAGCGCTGCAAACGAAGCCAAACTATGAGAAACGGCGTAGACGAGGTGCAAAACAAGAAATGATCGCGACGACAATAATTAATAACGAGAAGAAACGGCGAAAACAACCCGAAATCGACCAGTGAAACGCGACAACTCGCCACCGCTGGGACTTAGGAGCAAGGCGGAGTGGGTCGTCGGTGGTTTCGTGCCGGAAACAGCCCGCGAAGTGCGAAAATGCAGGATTTCCGTGCGAGACCAGCGCGCGCATTCAAATTAGACTGACTATCGCGCCGTTTTCGCTGCGCGCGAACTTCGCTGCGTAGGCGTCCCGAATTTTCGCGAAAAGGGGCGTGGCTTGCGCGGTTTTCGGCGCGTCTCGTGCTTCTTCCTTGTCTTCGCTTGCTTTCCTCGGTTTCATTTCGTTTTCGTGTGTCGCGGAGCTTTGTCGCGCGTCTAAGTTGTTCTTTTCACGCCCAGTTGACATCAAATTGTTCTATTTGCAGCGCTTTCATTGCGAGAGAAGTTTTGCAAGTGCTCAACATGGCCGACAAGCAGCCGGTGCAGCCGCCTGCCACACCGACTACGGATTCGCCGCCCTCGACCCCGGCTCGTTCTCGCGCGGCCTCGACCAGCAGCGTCTCGGAGATCTCGTTCGTTTGCCGTTTTTCTTCCAAATGAGCACGCTTGCAGCGACATTGTTGCCAGGATTCGCCTGCTCCGACAGTCCGGACGTGCCTACGACCTGCTTCGTTCTCAGAATGAGGAAGTGGCCTTCGAAATGGCCGTCGTCGACAACGACTATACGACCCTCGCCTACCCCGACGTTGACGAGGACGCGTTTACTGCGTCGTTGGAAGCCCTCGACTCTTTCGTCACCTCCAACGTCACTGTTGACGGAGAGGTTTGTTGCGTTTTGACTTACTTTAGTTGCAATTCTCAGGGTCGCCCGGCCAAGATCCCGTTCGCCGTGGCCTCCGACTACTTCTGCAAGGAAGAGGGCATCGCTACTCTTTCCGAACGTCGTGCTCTCCGACAGCAGCGCCATCCCGCATATATTCAAGTCGAAGCTCGCAGTGCCGACGACGCCAATCGAGCGTGGATCACGTTCTTCAACGCTGAGCTCCCCGACCAAGGTAATTCTGAGCATTTCTCATCACCACTGTAGTTTCCTCTCTCATCAAGCACGGTCACGTGATCGCCATCCACGACGTGCCTCCTCGCGAAATTGGATGTTCCCCGACAGACCCGGTCATCGCAACGATTACGACTGCCCGTGAGACCCTTCTGAGTCGGCATCAGCTCGTTTTGCAGTCGACGACACTGGCCTGCGTTTCGGTGTTACGTTCGAAGACGCCGGATGGGCTCTCATCCAGCACATCAGTCGGGATCTGGTGGCTCTCCCGGTGGAACGCATCGCCTACGACCCCCGCCCTTTGAAGTCTTCCAATATGCCGGTCGTGAACATTGAGGTAGCGCATTTGATGCCAACTTGTACGTGTTGTTTCAGTTCTTGGAGTACTACCCGACTCTGAACAAGAAAGTCGCCGCCCTGTCTCTGTTCAAGCCTGATGAGGAGCTCTCCGACCGTTTCGGCGCCGATGTGTACCCCGCCCCGTGTTCGCCGGAAGTGTTGGCGTGCTTCTTGGGCCTCCGACAGTGCGGCAATGACACGGCTCTTCGTAAAGCCGATCCGGTAGGCCGAGTCTCATCCACCGTAACGCATTTGGTTTAGAAGGAACTGGAGGAGCGCCGCCACTTTCACGCATTAGCGCAGCGCCTGGAGGAAGGACCCACGACCTGGCCGCCCGCTAAACTAGGACGGGATCAGTACGGATTTCCGACTCGCGTGGAGCTCTCCGACAGCCAAAAGAAAGCAGTTCTCCACCATCTTCGCTCGCCGTTCTCGTTTACGAAGGGCGGCCCGGGTACAGGAAAGACTTGTGTGGCCACGGCAGTCGTCGAAGCGGTCTTTAGAGCGAAGTGCTCTCTGAAAGTGAGTACTGTTCGCGTCGCAGAAATGGTTTTCAGATGGGCGTGCTTGCCCCCGACAATGATTCGGCGAGGGACGTTGCTCTCCGACTCTCGTCGAGGAACATCAACGTTGTGCTCCTCGACCACGATGCTCGCATCGCGCCTATCTACGGCAAGGACTCCGACGCCTTTCGTCTCTCGCTCTTTGGAAGAGTGAAAGCGGAATTGACTCTGCGCAAGAACGATTCCACGGATATGGCTGCCGCTGACAAGGCCCAGCGAGACTTGGATCTCTTGCAGAAAAAGGTTTCTCTAAAGCATTTGTAAAATCCGAAATACGTCTCAGGAGAAACTCAAGCGTCTCACCGCCGACGAGTCCTCCGACCTCGTGAAGGTGTACCAAGAGATGACTCGCGAGCTCGTCAAATCGCACACTGTTTTCGTCTTCACCCCGGAGACGATGCTTACCTCGACTCTCAGCGGACGCGCCTTCGAGTAAGGCGTGCAATTGCTTACAAATTTCTGTTCAGCATGATTGTGGTTGACGAGGCGGGCCGGTTCTCCGACAACACAATCTTTCTCGCCCTCGCCCTCGTGAAGTATCGCGTCGCTTTGATTGGAGACCCCGACCAGAAAGGCCCTAAGACCGTCGTGACTGGCGACGACGTCCTTCGTGTCGTCCCCCGACATCGCTCTACATTTATGCGTCTGGTGTCCGTCCTTCACTACGACTACTTCCAGCTGAGGGTAAGCTATTTCGATTCTCACACAGGTGCGTTTATAGGAGCAGTTTCGCATGTCGGAGGAGCTCTATGCCTTCGCCCAGGGGCAAGTCGCCCAGAAGGTTGTCGCTGTGAACGCCCCGACGCATCTTTCAACCGTCTTCTCCGACCCGGTCGTCTTCCTGAAGGCCCCTCACGCGGAGGGTGAGCGCTCCGACGTCTCAGGCAACGAGGTAAGCTTGTAAGTCGACGGTTTTAACGATTGCAGGCCATGCTGGTGTCGCAGATTGTCGTCGCCCTCCGCTTTCACCCGACTAATCCAGTGCGCCCCGACTCTTTGGTGGTGCTGACCCCCTCGAAGGCGCAGGTGCTTCTCCTCCGACAGGCGCTCCACGAGCAGCGCTTCCGCTGCGACGACGTAGAGGTCCACCTCGTGGATGATTTCCAAGTGCGTTTCGCATTTCACTTCACAACTATCTTGTAGGGCAAGGAGTCCGACGTCGTGATTTTGTCTCTGGCCACAGGAGACGAGGAAAGCGAGATGATCTCCGACAAGACGACCTTCGTCGTCGCTCTCACTCGTCAGCGCAAGCAACTGATTGTCGTCTCCGACTTCGAGGTGAGCTGGTTGCTTTCGAGGCGACTGTCTGCCAGGCGCTGAGGTCAAGTCCTCACGTGGACAACGCGGTGTTGCTCTTCGACATCAAGGAAATCCCCGACAAGCACGCCATCGACGACTCCTATGTCGCCGCAGCACGCGCCTACACCTGGGAACGTCTTCGATACGTGCGCTGCTCTGGCTTCTCCGACGATCCTCGAGGTTTGCTGCTTGCAAAACGCGACGTTTCTCTTCTGCAGACTTCCTCAACCAGCTCCGACAATTGCCCAATTCCAGCGCTGAGATTCCCCCCGACCTTCAGGGGATCTCCGTCAACGCCTATCCTGCGCACGAAAACGGACGCCGTTGCTTCATTGTATGCCGTTTTTTCAACATTGCTGATGAAATTGAATTCAGATTCATGTCGCCTCGGCATGGATCATGCAAGTGTTTGGAGACCAGTGTGCCACGACCGATTATCGAAAGCGTGAGTTGCGTCTCCGACCTGGTCTCCCGAAAGTTCGGCTGGAGCTCCTCGACCGTCAGACGGTGAGCGGATTTGGGTTACAAATTATTCATCTTCTGCAGGCTCTCGCTGCCATTCGCGGAAGAGCGATCTCCGACAAGGTTCAGGAGGCGCGCGTCGCCGGCACCACCCCCAACTCCGCCCGCTTCGACAACACCTCTCTCATCCTGATGCGTTGTGTCCCCGACGGCCGTGGCGGCTTCCGTTTCGTCGACGAGAAGATGCCTTTCAAGCCGCTGCTCTCCGACCCGGGACGCCTCGGTCGTTTCTTCGGTGGCGTCGACTTCGCCGTGCCCTTGGCCGTCGACTTCAAGGCCATGACGAACTTCCACGACCTCTCCAAGTTCTCCTTCCCCGACATGGAATGAATCGTTGTTGTTCCCCGACTTTTTATTACTGGTTGGAGCTGTTCTCTTGGCTCCTTTATTTTTAAGAAATAAAAGTTTCTCGCAAACTTGCTGCGCCATTTTCACTGTCTCGCCCAATGCATGATTTCGTTCAGCACGAAAGCTATCTTCCTTGCACTTGGGACGTTTTCGAAAGCAGCTCGGCAGTCCTTCACTGACTTGATGAACAGTGTCTTTGTCTGTTCCTTTTGTTACGGCACATATTTCAACTCATGTCTTGCAGAGTTTGGTTTGCGAAAAAAGTTTTCCGAGCTCTCATATGGCTGGGCGATCGACTCACACTTCGAGCGTCGCCCAAGCGACGAATTGCCCCCGACTATCGGATCTGCCGCCGGGTGCCAACCTCGCCATTCCGGTTCCCGCGCGTTCGAGGTCACCGAGCCCCGACCTGTTGTCCGGAAGCGACGACGACGAGCCTCCGACAGCTGGAGATCCTCGTCTAGAAGAAGGTTTTTCACATCTTTTTATTCTTATGCTATCAGCTGACGACTCGGAGCTTGGCACGCTGCTCTACAAGTCCTTATGCTACGAGCGGCACAAGAATATCGACGCCGTATCGATCGCCAATCTCCAAACGCAATACTGCTGTGGAAAGCTATGCTACGCCTTCATTTGCCCGTTCGTCTCATTCCCATCTAGCATCTCTCTTTTAGCTCCGACATCTGGGTTGCTCGCGCGGAAGCCTACGACACTTATACCTCAGTGGGCAGGGCTCCACGGTCCAAGCTCGACGCTCTCCTCCGACAACATATCACTGTTCACCGCCCCGACCGCGAGAAGATTGGCTTCGAGTACTTCGTTTCCGGCAAACAAGTCTGCCGGGCCTACTTTCAACGACTCTACAAGATCGGCAATTACCGGTTAGCTGCTTCTTCCTCGTCTTAGTTTTCTTTTAGGATGACGACAATGGAGATGTACCTTGCGAAGCCCTCCGACCCGCTATATGGACCACGTCCTCTCCGACCGGTTACGGCGGCTCGTGTAGCGGCTCTCGAGGAAGTCGTCGACCGTCTCGGAGAAAGCCTACCCAATGAAGAGGGAAAGATTATGCCGGCCGGTTTTCTCAAGAGGTACACCCACACCTCATTCTTCTTACCCGTTTTCAGTGATCACATGGAGGAGGCGGGTTTCCATCGTGTGAAAGACAGACGTCTCTTTCACCGTCTTCGCAAACGCCTACGAGTCAAAGTTCACTACCACAAGGTTTATCGCACAACGTTTGCTCATTGTCTGCCCTTTTCAGCTTCACGCTTTCACACGATGCACGATCTGCCGAGGCTTGCGCAAGCACTGCAGGAACCCCGACCGTGATTGTGCTCGCGAAGCAGCTCGGCTTCAGCAAGGTCACCGACAACACATTTCGTTCGTTACATGTCTTTCATCACATGTCTCTATTGCAGTTCCATTCGTCTCTCCGCCTGTCAACGACAAATTCTTTCCTGCAAGTCCCCCGACGGAGGTTTCCTTCACATGGCGATGGACGGCATGAGCAAGGATAAGACGAAGCTGCCTCGACTGAACTACGCCAATCCGAAGAACCCGCCAGAGAAGCTTGTTTCATGTGACCTCGACGCCACCTTTGTCTACGGCCACCAAGGTTCGTGTCTCCACGCACTTTCACTCTTCTTGCAGACGCGCTCCCTCTTCCTCCCCGACCTGGTCATCCTGAAGACCTTCTGCAGCCGCCAGCTCGCACCGCCCTTCTTCAGCTCAATCCCGCTCTCTACTCAAAGAACGACACCAACAAAACGTGCAGCTACGTTCTTCACGCTCTTCTGCAGCTGCCACCACACAAGACGCTGTCGATTCAACTGGACTCGGCCCCGACCAACAAGAGCAACCAGTTTCTGTGGTTCCTCGCCTGGCTGGTTCACCGACGTCTTGTGGGCGAGGTGACTCTTCATTCCAATTCATAAGTCTTTCGCAGGTCTACGTCTGTTTCGCTCCCGTCGGTCACACTCACGCCGACGTCGACGCTCTTTTCGGCAATCTCGCCGACGATCTCCGCCGCTCCGACTTCTACACGTTCATGGGTTAGCGCGTCTTGTTTTCTTACACGTCTTCAGATTTGGAAGAGGCATTCGAGAACCGACACGCGAGGACCAAGGTCTGCCGCTTCGTACCGCAGTACGACTTCGCAACTTTGTGGAGGCGAAACCAAACAGTGATCATCGACAGCCACATGGTTCAAGGAGCATTCCACATCCGACCTATTCGTAGGCTCTCGCACTTCCGTCTTTTAACTAATCTCTTTAGATGGTGTCATAACGATGCGCTACGCCCGACACATGAACTCCCGAGAGATGTACTACACCGACGACGGCTCCTCCTTCGCCAAGTACACCGTTAGTTCCATTTCTGTTTCACCACTCTTCCTCTCAGGACATGCCCAACGAGCTCCCCGCCCTCATCCCGCCCTCCAAAGACGGTGCCTCTCTTCTCCGACAAATCACTGCCAACGCCGACTTTCGTACCGTGACTCCGCCCTTGGCTATCGCCGACATGCTGGAGATGGCCGACCTCATTGATGACTTCGTCGACAACGCCTCCGACTACAGTTCGCTTCTTATTGTCTCTCATCATGATAGTTATTTAGGCCTCGACAAGATGCCCTCCTTCCTCAGTCGAACGGCCGCCGAGCAGCCCGAGTTCTCCGACCCTCTTCCGCCGTTCTCGGGATCGATCGACGATGAGATCAACGACTTCTTCCAGAGGAACGGTGACAAGATCCTTTGTCCGTGGGCTCCGCTCGGTGTCACCTATCTCCGACCGGGAACCTCTCGCGCCTCCTCGGTGGCGCCTTCTGAGGCTTCGCTGTCACTTCGACCATCGACCGCGCGGGTGCGGGTGGCTAGACCTCGTTCCCCGACCCCTTCTCCTGAGCCAATCTGGTCTTCGTTTGGCCGGCCTATCAAGCGCCAGCGCCGCTTCGACCCCTCATAACTCCCACTCTCTTTTCTTCATCTGTTTGTTCTCTGTTGTGGAAATAAACTTTATTACTTACAATAAACTAGCTTGACACACGAATAAGCTCAATGGGCACGGCATAAGGGGCAAAACTTAACGAAACTTAAACATCGCCTTCACGGCGCCTTGGCCTCCTCGAGGCCAAGAGCATAAGACGAAGATGTTCAGTTTAGACCTGCTCCAAAAAATGCAAAGCGTTTTTTAGAGCGTCACTAAAATTCGCTGCGTATTTTAGTGATGCTCCAAAAAATGC
>JAQIXL010002252.1:0-13768 GCA_034700245.1 Poikilolaimus oxycercus | reverse complement strand
AGGGCGGGGCAGACACGTGCCTCTTTCGAGAGAAGTCCCAAAAGTTACTAAACGTCTCGGCCCTATGTCGGGCAACACCATCACGTCTTTCTGAATTAGAGCACTAACATCGAGGCACTTTGGTCGAGTTGCGCTAACAAGGCGAAGAAGAGCTGTCTCGCTGGCAAGGCGGCAGTTCTTTAAATGACTTGGCATCTTATTTGCTATAGCCGTTTTCTCTATCAGAAGCTTCTTCAGTTGGCATCCCTCAAGGATTGAAGCAAGCACGACGATTAATGGCTCATCGGCGCGTGAGATTGTTACTTCCTCGAAAATCATTCGACGAAAAACAAGCTTGTGAAATTTTTGAATAGTTTCCGCTGGGCTCGGTATTGTTGAGAAAGGGAACGCGAATCTTCGCAAAAACGGGTGAGGCGATTTTTCGCTCCGGCAACACGCTGCCTGTACTTGTTCACAAGGCACGTGCTCGAACGTTATACTCGGTTTGTAGAAGTGTTTTATTCCAATGAACTTGATTTCCGTGCCTTTCCAAGAAATAGTTACGAAAGCATCGTCGAATTTACGCAGACTGTTAGAAACTTGAACGAGAATTGCTCGAATTGCGGACGATAAGCGCTCGAGTCGCGCCACTTCTGGCACCGAGAGAAGCTGCCAAACGGAAAGCAGGACATCAGTTGGCAACTCCAGAAACGACTTCCGCATCATTGAAATCTCGACTCGAAAGCCGTCAGTCTCAATGGGCAAACCAAACGAGCAACGAGAACAACGTGACCACAGACATGTCATTCTGCCACGATTAGCACTTGTGCCTTCCTAGTTAATCCCTTTGAAGTTATAGTGAAAAATCGATTCTTATACTCGCTGTTTGAGACCCCTCCGGATTCGTCGATCCCTCTTCCATCCTCTACCGCTTTGTATCAGAAGCAATTTCCGTTTCGTCAGACTGTTTGAACGATCCTCCGAGAACAAATAACTCCTTTATTTCCTCTTTCACTCCACACGGTATCATGCTCAGGTGAAGTAACAGCATCCCATAAGATTAGACGGCGTCCAGCTGCTTACTTTCTTGCAAGCCAAGATCGGATAACCAGGGCAGCCTGTCCAATCAGTCGTTAAGCATACAAGGCATCCCTCGACGTTCTCGATTACGAGCGCCAAAAGAATCGCAATTATTAGAATGAATGACGCGATGCGAGGAATCGTCATAGCTGTCTAGGAAGGGAAGAGACACGTTTGGAAAGGCTAGACAACTGACGTTTTTCTTGTCGAAGTGGGCTTTTATGAAGATGATGACGTCGTTCACGTCTGTCAATGATATAGCTGCGCTAATATTCGTTCATCACTCGCCTCCAATTGCGGCGAATGAAGTCGTTGAGGAAGCTCGAGAGACGTTCGCATTGTAGGAGATCGCGAATGTGGGTGTAGTGGAGAATAAGCAGAAGACAGACTTCACGAAACCGTGCAAAGTTTCCACTAGTGTTCATTAGACACGCAAAGAATGGCAGGAGAGACTGACAGTAGGACTTTATTTTCAGCAATTTCGTGATTTGAGAAAGACCACGAAACTTAACAGAATTGATGTTGATCTGCAGATGATGAAAGTCGCGACCGCTTTGCTTTACAACGAGTCGACTAAAAAAGGATGCCAGCACGCCCGCACGCCGCCAAACAGTGCTCACTCGGCCTTCCCGATTACAACAATGACAAATGGGCGCGCTTTCGATGGCACCATTCGAGAATCGAAGACAGGGATGAGCAGCGGGATGTCCTTGTGCAAGGCCAGGTCGGCGAAGAGGACATTTTTTTCGTGGTTCGGCAGCAACAATACCAATCCAACCAGATGATACAGGAAGCTCAAAAGCGTTTTCAATTGCTTTCACAACCAACATCATTTTAGGAGAAAATTGTTTGCAAAGCCCTAAAATCACCTTTATTAAAAATGTGGCTGTTGTCTTTAAGGTAGCCCTGGTGCCTTTTAGACAAGCATGTGACGTGTAGATAGCCAGATAGATGGTTTATCCATGAGACTTTGGGTCCCCGAGGCTCTGGGCAACCGACCAACCCTCGGCCTCGGGTTCCCGCACTCTGAGGCATGATGGACGCAAGGAGGAGGAGGCACGATGGAGAAGACATTAGTCATTGGGGCTTGGTCAAGAGGGGAAAGGCGCGCGGCCTTCTTGCTCTAATCTCCCTCTTGGGGCCAACAGCTGTAGCGCAAGAGCGACAAAAACGAAACATTTATTCACAAGCAATCTCTTTTAATTCTCCAGGGTAAAAACTTTTCGGAGTTCTTAGTGAACGCCCCAAATTTTTATTGTTGCAACATTCTCGAGAACATTGACAGTGATCCGCAGCACAGTTGCGTCGAGCTTGCGCCAGACGAAAAATGGCTCGTCTAGGTCTCTTTCCACCTTGATTTCACGGAAGAGCGCGTCCTCTAAAGGATCGTTGTTCTCGCATTCGCAAAGAATTTGAAGATATTCAATTTCGCGCTTTCCGACTGACCATTGCTGAAGCAGTTTGTTCATTCCATCGACGGTGACGCTTGTTAGAGCGTAAATGCGTGCTTCATGCCAGTTTTGTTGCAGAAATAATTCGTCGTCGAGGCAGATATTTTGGTTCTGCTCGGGCGTACGAAGTTCGATTCGTCGCAGTCGCTGAATGCGCTTGTCGAGAAACAAATCGCGCTCGACCTCATATAATTCGAATGAGAGACGTAAATCTTCAATCTGCGGAAGTTTCTTTAGAGCGCTAAGAAGCGGTTTCGTCTGAATTCGCAATCCAAATGGTCCGCCAAGGCCCAAAATCGACAATTCTCTCGGTAGATATGATGCTATTTGATCGAGTTCTTTACAGCGAAGCAAAAAGGAGAGGGAAGGGGAGAGAAGGCGAAATATGCCAAGTCCGAAGAGCCAGGAGAAGACTTCCATGTCACCATTTTTTACTTTAATGATAACACAAGACACAGTAGAAACTGGATTAAAACTGATACGACCGCCTTTTGGCGACTTCATCCTAATTTTCTCGCGCAGCCCGACCTGTCGATCTGTAAAAGTTACCGTAAGCCCTAGTTTGTTTGTTGACCAGAAACGGTATAAGTTGATATTGCAAGATGGTTTTGTAAGACGCAACGCATGCTGCAGAATCAAAGCGTTGGTACATCTACTCAATCTTCGAAATGTTAAAATGTCACCAAATGGGAGAAGTTGGAAGATGTGCAACAGAACTTCTTGCGGAAGGGATACTAGCCCAGAGGGACTTATGAATGGCGAAGCAATTGTCTTGGCTGAAAAACGCCTTTTGACGAAGGCTAAAACGTTGAACATCGAACACTGTTCGAGGAGCAGCACTAGCTACATAGAGTTCACTTCACCTCTTTGGAGCCAGCGATTTTGTGGCTAATTAGCACCTAAATGGACGTGCTAAAGACGGAAAGCGTCAAACGTGAAGGGCGAAATGATTGCCCGCAGATCGCGTCAAACTTTTATTGTATTTGCTACACTTGAGCAGAAACTCGAGCTAACTAAAGCAGTTGTCACCGAAATGACAAACCTTTTTCAAGCAAAGCAGATCAATAACCGTGTCCAATATTTTTATTCGTATCACTATTTCAGAATACATGCTAAGATACTGTAATCGTCGCTAGCTTCCAAAGGCTGAAGAGTTTCACGCGGACCCTGAGATGTTTGTTGTCAATTTGACGATCGAGATCAAATTGTTGGTCGTTCGAAGGAAGCATTGCTAAGCCATCAAAAAGTTGCTCGTTCAAATTGTGAAACTCACAAACAAGTGAAATTTCAAGAGAAGAAAAATGACGTTGACCGAGAGTCCACTGGCGAAGCAAGGAGTTGACCCCTATGGTCGTCACCTTGGTATCGATATTATAGGGAAACTTAGCTTGTTCCCAGCTTTGCTCAGCGAGCAGAGTGTCATCCAAAGCCAGAGCAATCCTCGTCTGAGAGCAATCCGTGTCTGGTGACAAGCTTATTACTCGAAGCTTCTGAATGCGTGAATTCTCAAAAAACCGACGATCTGCAGCTGGTGTACCCTCGATCAACCTGTGCACCGTCAAACTGTGTAGGTTGGGAAAGTTGTCGATTGTTTTGAGAAGGGAATTGGTTGAAATTGGAGAATATACCGTTAAAGAGCCTGTGTCCCGTGGAAGTTTGGCTGCGATTTCCTCTAACTTCTTTTCCTTTAAATGAATCGATAAACCTGAAAAGAAGAAGAAATCGAAAGACGGGAGGCTAAGCACATATCTGAGGTCGTCTAAATCTTTTCCATGAATGCCAATCTTAGCATTAGTCCCAATTCCGGATGTAATAAAGTCGACTCGGACGCCTTTCGGGCTCTGCGACACAAAGCGGCGTTGTGTCCGGTTTGGACGCTCTTCACGTGGCAAACGTTTTCGAAATATATAAAAAAATATTTCCGCGGATAAGACTAAGTTCAGCCTTTTCGCATCGAAGACGCTTGCTATTTTGACGAACTGCAGTCTCAGCTTGACGATTCAATAGACGAAATATGAGAAAACTGGGGAATGGAAGCAGTTGCATAATTTTGAGCACGATTTCTTGAGGTAGCGGTAACTTGAAAAACATTGCACTGGTCAAGCACAATGAGAAGGCGCGATCCTTATGTCTACGCAGATGCGCAAATTATTAGCACCTTGGCTTTTTCGACTCCGTGGGCGCGAAAAAGAAGAAGCATATCAAGACGGCTTTCAGCTTGGAAAAGACACTCTTCCGTCCGTTTGAAGATTTATCCGTTCACCCCGGATCCAGACCCAATCGATCCTCTTTCCAACAGCTCATCCGACCGCGCACCAACATGAAGAAATGAGCATTTATGAACGATCTGGTTTTACAAACTTTTCAAAACCTAATCGATTTTTAGAGCCTCATCGTCAGAACGAATTGTGACCGTCACACGATGCTCGCGACGGTAAACATTTTCACGACCATAGCACAGACTGATGCACAACTTTTCACTGTCAAGCTCGCGGGAAACAAGAAAACCCTCGTTCAGCTGATTTTTGACCCTGATTCCATCGAAAAGTTCTTCCTCAATAGTTTCATCAATCTCGGAGGCTAAAGGTATTTGAAATTGTGCAATTTTGCGTTTCTTCGCAGCCCACTGACAAAGCAACTTGTTCAATCCAACGACAGTAACATTGGTTAGGGCGTCGAATTTAGCCGCACACCAGTTTTGCTGCAAAAGTAACTCGTCATCGAGGCAGATAACCCGGCCGCGATTTGGCGCCCATAGCTCGAATCGTTGTAACTGTTGAATGCGCTCTTCTAGAAACAGGTCGCGTTCTATTTCAAACGAGTAGGACCAGAGGCACAGATCTTGAAGCTGTGGGAGTTTCTTTAGAGCGTCGACAAGTGATTTTGTCTGAATTCGCGGTCCATATGGTCTGCTAAGGCGCAAAAAAGACAATTCTTTCGGCAGATATGGGGCTATTCGTTCGAGTTCCTCAAAATACAGTAAAAAGACAAGCGAAGAGATGAAAAGCTTAAAAATGCCTAGTCCTAACAGCCAGGCAATAACTTCCAGGTCAGCGCTGTGAACTTTAATAAAAACACTGGATGAGGAATGATGAGGTTTGAAACTGATTTGAACGCCCGTTGACGACTTCATCCAGACCTTACAGAGCAAGCCAAGCCTACGGTTCTTAAATGTGATCGTAAGTCCTATTTTATTCGCCGAAAATAAACGATACAGGCTGATGCTGCAAGATGGCCTTGTAAGACGCATCGAATTCTGGTGAATAATGGCATGAGAATATTTAGCCAATCTCCGAATCGATAAAATATCACCGAATGGGAGAAGCTGGAAAACGTACAGCAAGATTTCTTGTGGAAGCAAAAACAACGGAAAAGTTCCAGACGACAAAGCTCTTGAATTCATTCTAAAGCGGCGCTTGAAGAAGTTTTGAAGAACGCCGAACATCCTAACACAAGCCAGACTTATCGTGGTCCAGCGCGCGCACAGTGCCACTGCTCTTCTTTAGTCATCGACTAAGCGATAAATTAGCACCTCAACGAAATAATTACAGTTTAGGGCATCAAAAGATTAGAGCATAAAAGAGTCATTTATTTCCGGATTTCGTTTGCAAACAATTCAAACTGTTCTTTTTCTTTTCAAACGCGCCAAATTTTTACCATGTGATGTACAAGACCACGAATCATAATGATACACAACTTCGCTGCATCGAGTTGGCGCCAGACACGAAAACTATCGAGCGGCTGATCTTTGACCAAAGCTTTTTGAAAAAAGACAGACCAATCATTGTTTGCAATATTTTCATTCGTTTGAATATTTTCAGAACACTAGCAAAGATACTGTAATGGTCGCTTTATTCCAGCGACGGTCGCGGTTCACATAAACACGGAGGTGCTTGTTGTCAATTTGTCTATTGAGATCAAGTTGTTGCCCATTCCTCGGAAGCATCTGTATACCATCAAAGAGCTGCTCTTTTAAATGCCGGCCTCTATAAACAAACGAAATTTCAAGAGAAGAAAAATGGCGTTGACCGAGAATCCACTGGCGAAGCAAGGAGTTGACTCCCATAGCCGTCACATTAATAATGATATTATGGGCGAACTTAGCTTGCTCCCAGTTTTGCTCAGCCAACAGAATGTCATCTAGGGCCAGAGGAATCTGCGTGCCGACTGTTGACAGGTTTATCACTCGAAGCATTCGAATACGTGAATCCTCAAACAATCGACGATCTGCAGCTGGTGTACTCTCGATCAACTTGCGTACCGTCAAACTGTGTAGGTTTGGAAAGTTGTCGATTGTTTTGAGAAGCGAATTGGTTGAAATTGGAGAATATACCTCTAAAGAGCCTATGTCCCGTGGAAGATGCGGTGCGATTTCCTCAAACTCCTCTTCCTTTAAATGAATCGATACGCCTGAAAAGAAGAAGAAATCAAAAGACGGGAGGCTAAGCACCCATTTGAGGTCGTCTAAATCTTCTCCATTAATGGCAATCTCAGCATTAGTTCCATTTCCTGATGCAATAAAGTCGACTAGGACGCCTTTCGGGGTTTGCGACACAAAGCGACGTTTCGTCGGGTTTGAAGGCTCTTCACCTGGCAAACGTTCTCGAAATATGAAAAAAATATTTCCGTGGATAAGACTAAGCTCAGCCTTTCCGCAGCGAAGACGTTTACTAAATTGACGAACTGAAGTTTCAGCTTGACGATTCAGCAAACGAAATTTGAGAAGACTGGGAAATGGAAGCAGTTGCATCACTGTGAGCACGATTTCTTGAGGTAGCGGTAATTTGAAAAGCATTGTTCAAGTAGGCTGCCCAGACACAACGAGAGCGTACAAACTTCCCTAGGGACAGCAACTATTCTTCTGGACTGATCCGAGCGACTCCATGCAGCAAGTTATTAGCACCTCTTCACCTCTTCCCATAACGCTCACAGTCAGTTGCGGCAAGAGAAACAAATGATGTGAGCAGCTCAATCTCTTAGTGTTACATCGGGCGCGAAGAAGAAAAGCCTGTTTGCACCACACGGAGAAGTGCCAAATTTATGCGCATCGTGCTTTACAACTTGTAAATTACAAACTTTTCTAAACTTGTTAGCTTTTCAGAAGCTAAGAACGAATAGCAACCGCCGCAAGACCATCAGAG
This sequence comes from Poikilolaimus oxycercus, assembly GCA_034700245.1. Lineage (NCBI taxonomy): Eukaryota > Metazoa > Nematoda > Chromadorea > Rhabditida > Rhabditidae > Poikilolaimus > Poikilolaimus oxycercus. The sequence continues at coordinate 6,117 of JAQIXL010002252.1, read as the reverse complement.
TAGCCTACAGTGACACACAATGCAGAAGCGTCGAGCTTGCGGGAAACAAGAAAATCTTCGTTTCGTTCCTTTGTTACAATGATTCCATCGAAGAGTACTTCCTCAATATTATTGATTGAAGCCAAACAAAATTGAAACTGTCCAATTTCGCGCACTCCTGCAGACCACTGTTGAAGGAGTTTGTTGAGTCCATCCACTGTGACTCTTGTGAGAGCACTGAATTTGGCGTTACGCCAGTTTTGCTGCAAAAGAAGCGCATCATCAAAGCAGATTACCGGTTTCTGACTAGATGCGAATACTTCGAATTGTCGTAGTTGCTGAATGTGTTCGTCGAGATACAGGTCGGGATGAGTTTCAGAGTTAAGCCAGAGGCGCAGATCTTGAAGCTTTTGGAATTCCTTCAGAGCGCCTATAAGCGACTTGATTCGAATTTCCGTCTCAAATGGTGGTGAACCAATGGTCAGAGACGTTGCTTCTTTCGGCAGGAAGGGCGCGATTTGGATGAATTGTTCGTAGGAAATCACTAAAGTCAGAGCTGTGCAGGAGAAAAGTGGGAAAATTTGCAATCCGAAGAGCCATGCAATTGTTTCCAGATCAGCATTTTCCACTCGAATTAGTGCGGACGACGGTGGATTAGAAGTGAAATTGACAGAAACTCCCTTTGGAGACTTCAACGTCTTCGTGCGGAACTTCGGTTTTCGGTCTTTGAATGATATCGTAAGGCAAAAATTGTTCGTTTTAGAAGATGGGTAAAAGTCGATGCTGTAAGATGGCTTAACAAGGTGCATCGAGAGTTGGCGAATCAAGGCCTCGGTACATGTGTTCAATCTTCGACACTTTAAAATGTCGCCAAAGGAGACAAACTGAAAAATGTGCAGCAAGATATCTTGCGGAAGAGAGAAGATCGGAAAAGTTCCAGACGACAAAACTGTCGAATTGATTCTAAAGTGACGCTTGATGAAGGCTTGCAGAGCGTCGAACATTGTAACACAAACCAGACTTATCGAGGAATAGCGCGCGCTACGTGTCCTTATCTAGCGTGGCTAAATCGACCGAGCTATAAATTAGCACCTCTTCCCATAAACTACAGTTTACGTCATCAAATGATCAAGCCGTCCAACAAAGTCATTTATTTCTGGGTTTCGATGGCAAACAATTCAAAAATATTCTTTTTCTTTCCATACGCGATAGATTTTTACCGCGTGATGCGTAGGACCACGATGCATGGTGATACCCAACATCGCTGCGTCGAGTTTGCGCCAGATAAGAAAAGTATCGAGCGACTGATCTTTGACAATGATTCCTCTGAAAAGCACCTCCTCAATGAAATCACGATTTCCAGAAGAAAAGGAGAATCTGAAAGATCCAATTTGGCGTTTCCCTGCTGACCATTGGTGAAGAAGTTTGTTTAGTCCTTCAACGGTCACACGTGTTAGAGCATAAATGTTTGCATCGCACCACTTCTGCTGCAACAATAACTCGTCGTCGAAGTCGATCGCCTGGGTCCACACGGGCATATGGAGTTTGAATAGTTTCAAGCGCTGAATATGCTCGTTTTCAAACAGTTCCCGATTGATCTCGAAGGAAGTAAACGACAGACAAAGTCCTTGAAGACGCGGCAATTTCTGTAGAGCGCGAAGAAGCGGCTTTATGCGAATTTCCGAGCCAAATTGCCCGCCGAGGCTCAAAGACGACAATTCTGTCGGGAGGCCGGGAGCAATTTGCTCTAATTCTTCGCAGGTGAGCAAGCATTTTAGAGATGAACAGTTGAGCAATCCAAAGCTGGGCATGCTAAAGAGCCAAGAAATAACTTCAAGATTTTCACTGTTCGCCAAAATGACAACCCAAGAGCAAGAATGAGTAGGAGTGAAACTAACGTGAATGCCTTTTGGCGATTTCAGCCAGATCTTCTTAGACAAGCCAATTTTTCCTTCGTCGAAGCAAACCTGAAGCCCCACTTTTTTCATTTCTGGACAACGAAACAACTCGAGACGGCAAGAGCGTCGTATAAGACTCAGCGAGTGGTCCTTTTTATATATATAATTTATCCTGATTTGGGACAAAGTAACGTTGAAACGTTTTGTTCAGTTCTCGAACACCCTTAGTCGGATCGGGATGAAACTTCACAGGCTTATAGAGCTTTTAATGCTCTATCGAATGATACCAAACACTCCCAGGGAAAGACTAACAAAATTACACATCTGAGGAAACATGTTTTTTCCCACTATAATGACTGAAATTTTTGACCTACCAAGTTTGACCTACCCGGCAACCTTTTTCAAGGAACGTTGTTAGTAGTACCATTGACATTTGTCCTGTAGTTCTAGATTCCTTAGTCCGGTATTCCTATTGTTAGTGACTGCATTTCCATCCAAAGTATCGTTTTCGTTATTTCGCAAAGATCCAATGCGAAAGTGAGTTTTAAAAAAACACAGGAGCTTACGTCAGCCCCTCAAATATCACCCAGTCTGAACACGGAATCATTCCTTAGTCGCACCCCTGCTGCTAGTGTTCGATTATACCATCGACCCGTCTGCTCAGAACTCGAAGCGTTAAAACATCACGAAATGAAAGAAACTGGAGGACATGCAGCAAGACTTCCTGTGGAAGCGAGAATAAAGCAGAAGAAGCTGTGGACTTGATCAAAAAGCGACGCTTGAAGAAGGATAGAACGCCGAACATCCTAAGCAAGATCTTCCGAGATACAGTGCGCACCACAGACCACAACTCTCTTTCGTGCAACTGATTTCTTGGTCAATTAGCATCTCTTCCTCTATTTCCTTTACTCTGAGACCGTAAAGACAAGGGCCAAAACGATTAGGAAATTCAAAATAAACAGTAACCAGAAATTTCTATTCAGAGACTAGTGTTGGCTGACGAACAATGAATGCCCGCAATACTTTAAAAAATTGGCAATGTGTTATCATTGTGGTACAAGGGAATTTATTTTCAACGTGTCTTCTCGAAAAAAAAGTTTGCTCAGGATGTCTTTTCTTGGTTTACAAAGCAAAAACCGTCGTCTCTACAACATTGGGAAGGCTGCGAGATGCGGTGACACCCAGCATGGCGGAATCCTTTTCACGAAAAACAAGAAACCGTTTGAATTGAAATCTGCCTTCTTCTTCTTCCACTAGAATTCCATCGAATAGCACCGTCGCAAAAGGGTCAAAATCGTTGCATTCAAAACGAATTTGAAGAAATCCAATTTTGCGTTCTCCTGTTGACCACTGACGCAGCAAAGCGTTCATTCCTTCGACAGTTACCCGCGTAATTGCATCAATAGATGCCTTGCACCAGTTTTGCTGCAAAAGCAGATCGTCGTCAAAGCAAATTGCCTGATTCCACTTTGGCGTGTGGAGAATGAAGCGATGTAACTTCCGAATGCAGTCGTCCATAAAAAGTTCTTTGTCAATCTCAAACGAATTCGATGACAAGGAGAGATCTTGAAGCTGCGGCAATTTCTTTAGAGCCGCAAGAAGCGGTTCCGTCTGAATCCGCGAACCATGCGGCCCACCGAGATTTAAAAGTGCTAAGTTACGCGGTAAATGTGGTGCAATTTGCTCAAGGTCTTGATAACTTAGTAGAAAATTTAAAGACGAGCAGGAGAGAAGACGAAAAGTTGGCATGTCGAAGAGCCAAGCAACGACTTCGAGGTCTTCGCTGTTAACGTTGATGACAAGAGAGGACATTGCATGGCCGGGAGTGATACTGATAGAAACACCTTTTGGAGTTTTCAGCCAAACTTTTTTGCGTAAGCGGACCTTTCTATCAGCAAATCTCAATTCAAGCCTTAGTTTGTTAGTCGTTGAAACATGGTACAACTCGATGCTGCAAGTTCGTTTTGGAAGAAAAATTGAGTGCAGTCGAAATATAGCGTCGATGCGTCGACTCAGTTTTCGAACTTCTAGAACATCGTGGAATGAAAGTAGTCGAAGGATTTGAAGCAAGATTTCTTGTGGAAGCAGAACGATCGCAGAAGGAGTTGTCGAAGCATTTGACCATGTGAAGATGCGGCGTCTGAAGAAGGCCAAAACGCCGAACATTCTAAACCAGGGCTCCAGAGGAAGGACTTCCGAGGATCCTTCATCCCTTTGCAGCACAAATTAGCACCTTTTCATCTCGCGTTCGGTTATTTTTTATTGGATTCAACGGGAGAATAAAATAAGCACTGCACGGTAAGCTGAACGGCGGTTCTTTCCATCAAAGAGGACGAAATAGCACTTGAAGAAAACACAGCAAAACTACAATTGAAGCAATTTGATCTCTTGCACAGAAATTGAAATGGTCTCGAAACGAAAACACGCGCGCCGTTTTTGCGGATACTGTAGCCAGAAATTACTCCACTTTCAGTCTCGTGTTTTCTCGGTTTTCGGCTTTGTTTTCGCTGGTTTCAACCTGTTATCGCTCGAGTTTGAGCTGCATTCCGCCTTTTCTAATAGCGACGCGCGCTCCTGATTGACTTTCGTTCAAAAATTTGCTTGTTTCGAGCCTTCTTCAGTGTAGATTGCGCTCGTTTTCCTCTGTTCTTCCGTTTTCATTGCGTTTCCTTTTCCAGCTTTGGCAATGACGAGCACCGTTGCAACAGTTGTCGTCTCGCAGGTGGAGGCCCCGCCCGAGAAGACTGTCGATCGCGAGAAGGTTCGCTCTTGTCCTCATTTTTTTTTGCTTGAAAACACTTGGATAGTCGAAGATGATAGTTTCATTGTTCAGGTCTGCCCGCTGTTGCTGCGCATCTTCGTGGCGAACGGTCGTCACAATCCGATCGTCGACTACGCCCACGGGGCGGTGCCCGCCAACGAGCTCCAGATCTACACGTGGTGAGTCGCTTTCGTTTTTGCTTTCTCGTGTCTGCTAAATGCTTTGTTCTCGTTCGTGATCATGAAAGTTTAGGATGGACTGCTCGTTGAATGAGTTGACGGGCCTCATCAAGGAGGTGAACCCGGATTCGCGTCGCCGCGGCACCATCTTCGACTTCAGCATCGGTTAGTTTTATTTCTGCCAACCTGAGAATGTCGGCTGATGTGCGCTGGCTGCTTTCTTTTTGACTGCTAGCTTGCTCTTCACTTCTCGCATATAAAAAGAACTAAAGACTTGATTTTCAGTGGCTCCGGACCGCATGCGCCCGCCGCAGTACGTGATGCGTGAGATCGGCAACACCATGAACGGACAACGCGGCGTGGACGACGCCAAGACGGTTTGGTTCATCTTTTGTTTGCTTTTCTTCCTTTTTTACACGCCATCTGAACGAAAACTTTTCAGCTTGACCAGTGCAAGTTCGTGATCGGCGACTTCGTCGATGTGGCCATCACCCTGCCAGCCTTCGAGGGGCGCGGAGGACCGCCGTTCAGCCGTGGTGGCCGCTACAACTACCGTGGTCTGCCGCGTCACAACGGCGAGCTCGGAGAAGGCGGCTCCGGTGAAGATCGTGGAGGCTTCGGCGGTGGACGCGGCGACTTCGACGGTGAACGCGGAAGCTTCGGTGGTCGTGGAGGCGGCTTCGGCGGTGGACGCGGCAACTTCGACGGTGAGCGCGGAAACTTCGGTGGTCGTGGCGGCGGCTTTGGCGGTGGACGTGGAGGATTCGGCTTTCGTCGTGGAGGTGGCTTCGTCCGCGAGCGCAGCCCCATGGAGCGCGATCGCTTTTGAGACCCTCTCCTCATTCTTTGTTGTCCTTATTTCCATTCCTTGTTGTCTGTATTGTTGAAACTGTTCGCTTCATTCAGTCCGATAACTCTATTGATCTCCGTTGTTTCTCATATTTCTCTGCTCACGGACTTCAGTTTACTTCGTGTAATGAAAAGTTAGTTATTCGATTGAGATTCTTTATTCAAGAAAAACTATGAGTGAGCATAGATTAATGACGAGGGTTTCGGTCACGGCAATGAGTATCATAAATAGAGAAGTGCTCAAAGAAAACATACGAGGCTTATGTCAGGGGTTTCGTTCTGTTTCTTCGACGTAGGAGGCATTGTACGAGAGACTCGCGAATACCTTGGCACATGCGATTTTTGACTTTTTGAGTTGAGTATGAGGCCTAGGGTAACTTTTGACGTAGAAAACGATGGCGCCCTCAGAAAATTGCGAAAGTGCGAAATTCTACCGTAATCCGCCCTTTTG
>JAQIXL010002251.1:0-13773 GCA_034700245.1 Poikilolaimus oxycercus | reverse complement strand
CGGCCGCTCTTACGAGCTGCGGGCGCAGAACGGCGACGTCGTCCGTCTCGACTTCACGGAGGGCAAGAAGAAGATGACGGGCTCGCACCTCTACGTGGGCCCCGACCAGACAGCCGCCGGCCGCCTCTTTTAAGCCTCCCCCGCGTATCAGAGCTCCATACGATAAACGTGTCTTTGAATGATGGGAGCTTCTGCAATATGCAATACTATCATGGCAAACTACGACAACAAATGCTCACTCAATGTGGCTCAGAAGTAATTTTAGCCGAACTCATGGGCACGCGGTGGCTATCATTGGTTTCGACGTCGACAACGGCAAGAAATACTGGATCATCAAGAACTCTTCAGGCAGGGGAGAGAAGGAAATCGTGAACGCTGCAAAAAAAATTAGAAGCTGATGGGACTCTAGGTCAGCCGTGGTTTGAACTCGTGCTACTCGGCCGAGAGCGCTGTTGCTGGAGGCATCTGGTAAAAGCTCCTCAAGCTTTGATCCATGGTCTGATAATAATCTCAAAGCCACATTGTGAACAGTCTTTCTAATTGCATAAATCATTCGAGCTGTTCAAAAATGCCAATAATACTTGCGTCATTTTTGATAGAGCATGGCTTTTGAGTGGAGGGAGGGCAGTCTCAACTTCAGGTCGGTTGATCGAGAAGTCGGAAAACGTTGTATGCTACTGTTCGTAACATGCAACATTTTTCACCAGATGCATCTGTCTCATGGCCGACCATCTGAGAGACTCTGCTTGAAGGGGAAGAGACGACAAAAAAAGGGGGACAACGGCGAACATGAATAAGCGGAAGCTAGCATGAGCTCACTTCTTCTCACATCTTCGCAGCACGTTGGTTGTGCGGCTTCAACAAGTGAGGCTCATAGGCTTTTTTAAAACTTAGGATTGACATTCCCTTGAAGGACTGTTCTAATATCAGCGCATGCCGTTCTTCTGCTCCAATCTGGTTGTGATTCACATCCTTTCGGACCCCCCTTGAAATCTCTCTCGTCATCGGCATCTTTTTCAAAGTATATGTTCTCTCCTCTTCCCCCCCCCCCCCCCTTCCGTTGTTCACAGGCCCGCAGAGCTCTTTCTCGTCTCCTGCTCTCAGATCCAGCTGTTGAAATTCTTCCTTGAGTGTTATTTTAGCATTTTACTCTGCTTCACAGTAATTGAATTGCTAGCGCAGCGCGTTGCGTGATTGCGAAACGGCTGACGTAATTCGTAAGATCTAGCAAAAGCCATAATTCACGGTGTTCAGCAATTTCGCAATCCGTACTCGGGGGAGGGGGATCGATTTTGTTTCTTCGTTGCTTACCGTTTTTCAGACGTTTAAACGCAGAAAACGATCACCAACACCACTCGATGTGTTTCGGAAGGCGTCTATTCGCCGTCCGAACGAAGAAGGAGGAGTTCGCTGATGATCCGGAAGCAGTTGCTGAGAAGCTGCGCGACCTCGAGAGAAGCTACCTCTTTCGAAAAACGCATCTCGAGTCGCTTATCGAAAAGGTGCACCAGTTTCTGCGTTTCTAGCCATTGAAATAGTCCTACAGTGAACCCTCAATAAAACTAAAAGAAAAATGAAGAAATCGATTTCAGGAGAAGGCAAATCTCACGGCGATAAATTCCAACCCTCGCTCAAACCATCGCGTAGTGTTGACAGGTCTCAAACAAAACAAGCTCCTTGAAGTTCGTTTCAATTTATTTTCGATGAGCGACTCCTTTTTGTGAAGAAACTACAGCGTGTGGACTTAACGCTCCTAACTTTAGAGCAACAGCGCGAGGCACTCGAGAATACAATGACGAATTCTCGAAAGCTTCACGTCGACAAGGTTTGTACGCACCTTTTCCCCCAATTACACCTTGAAGCTGCGTCAAGCGATAGACGAGGTGGTGTCTCAACAGGAAGTTGCCAACGAGATGCTCGACGTGATTGCCGCTTCTGTTAGCGCCCGCATGAATTTCTCCGAGGACCTGCTCAATGATTTAGAAGTTCTTACGAAGGTTTGTCTGATTGTGAGTTTTTAAATTTTTTACACTTAAGGGTGAGCAGTGTGTTGTGGACGTCCACACCAATCCGAGCTCGGATGCTCTCAGTCTCTTACCGTTATCAATCTTGCAGAAGAAGCAACAAGAAGAGACCGAACAGGATGGCCTCGTTGCCGTCAGCTTCTGATTTAATGCAATAGGTCTCCACATCGTCTTTCTCGAGCTTTGTTTCTTTTACATTTCTGTCTTATAGGTAGACCGAGCGCACTTGTCTGCCTTCTCAAAACTTCGCTCTGTTTAATTGCAAACTTATTCGCTAGCGTGTTGTGGTGGAGGATGTAGGAGCCTGTCCGATGACTTGTTAACTCTGCACTCTAATCTGCCGCTGTCGCTTGTCCGTTCTTGTGTGAAGCTCTTTCATCACTTATTCCATTTTCTTAACAAACCCTCAAGCTTTGGCCTTGGGTTTTGCGAATAATCTCAAAATCGGTCAGCGAAGTACAGCAAAATGTGCACATATTTTGAAAGTTTTTGAGCTGAGAAGGTGTGTTTGAAAAAAATTCATTCTGATTATGAGGTTTCCTTGACTTGAAAGATGTGGTGAGCAGGTTCGGTAAATTTTCTCATTCAACAGCGTTCCTAAATCTGCTTCAATACAGAAATCTTCTTTTTTTTGTGACGAGTGCTACAGACTAGAATTGCTACAGACCAGAATACATTGGCTACAAAGTGAGTCAGAGAGAAAAAAAGCCGTGCACAGTTGTCTCGCCACGCGCTCGTGATCATGGGCGCAGTAAAGGACTAACAAGCCAACAGGTAGGTCAATCGGGTAAGTCCGCTGGTTAAGTTGTCATCTCTTGTTCTGAATGTTCTGAAGCTTGTCGACAGCGCTCTTTATTAATGAATAAAGATCGCAAGCTCACGAGCTGGCTATAATCTGTCCCCTCCCCCACCCATACTGCACCCAGGGGGCTTCACGCCTTCACATCGCGAGCACTACCACTGCTCGCCCCACGAAGAGACCAAAGAATGAAGCGGTGCTGCACCTTCTCTCGCCTCTTCCTCCCACCTCTGGATGACGAGCGGAAGTGTACTTTCCGCTTATCGAACTTTTGCGCTGATCTCTCTCTGAGTCAAAAAGTATAAATAGCAGATTGAGAGCCTAAGAGTGAACGCCAATGAGTGCATTTCTTTCTCAGCTTCTGCTGTTCTTCCTGGCTATTACCGTCATCAACTCACACACTGTTTGTTTATCTGCATTTATCATGTTTCGCATAGCAGGCTTCCTTTCGGTTCCCAGAGTTCCTCAACACCGTTTTTGATGTCAATTCCACAGTTTCGAAGGCCTGTCAAGATGTAAACTTTTATTCTCCGTAGTCCTTGAGATGTTTTTCACATTTCATTGGATTTTAAAACACAAGAGATTTTAGGATATGCAATTCTGGAGCGCTGCGCTTGAACAGTATGGCGAGCAGTTAATCACGTGCGCATTGGGAGAAGCCACATGCAATGGCACGTTGCTCAACGAACTGACTTTTGCTGCACTTCGTGAGAAGAGCTGCTTTTTGGGAGACTTCTTTATTTACAGAACTTGATGCTTTCGGCAAAATCCCTGCCAATCTTCTCCGCTTTGAACCGATTTGGCGCGGTTCATTCAGCGAATGCATGCATGTAAAGACCTCACTTCGAAGTGCTTATCGAACCACCTTTTGTGAGGCATATGTTGCGACACCGTTGAGCGTACTTGGCCTTGTAAGTGAGGACGATTACAGGGAAATGTCGTTTATTAGCCCGAATTTCTTTCTCAACTGTCCAATTCTGAGAGGATGAGAGCCGATGCGGCGACAGCTGGGTCGGCGTCAAGCACTGCGCCGCCTTCAAACGGCCTCTGCACTGTTGGATTGCCCACAAGTCTTATGGATGTGTGCGTACCCGACACTTGCTCTGAAGAAGTATGTGTCTTCTAGAAACTTTCTTCTTCAGGATTTGACCGAGATGTTAACTCCACTATCCAATCAATTGGTGGCATTTTGCGGCGCAACGTGCCGGCCGAATGAGATCAAGAAGACGACATTCTTTTGGATCTTTACGTGAGTTACATACGAGCAACATCGAACGAAAATGCAGCTCGTTCCTGATCGCAAGTGCAACGCTCATTTTGTGTGCTACTTCAGTCGACTATGTGATTTACTACCGGACCAAAAATAACAACCATAATAATCGCAAAGGTTTTGTAGTTCTTGCCAATTAATAGTGTACAACAGGTCTCAATCTTCTACTCACTTTCTCAGCCTTCACGAATGGTGCTGAAATCCTGAACATGGAGCAGAGGCCGGGACAGATCACGTCGATTCACTGTATTCGCTTCTTTTCCATCACTTGGGTTGCCATGGGCCACGTCTTGTCGACCATGCTCTCGGGTGAACAAGGACAACGAATTTACAAAGTAACATTTAGACAACAGTCCAAAAACGCAGACGGTCGTGACGCATCTCGGCAACGATATTTTCATCAACGCCTTGTTTTCCGTTGATTCGTTCTTCTTCATCAGTGGACTTCTTCTGGCCTACCTCTTTTACAAGTTGGACGTTTATTAACCTAAAGCAATGAGACTGTTCAGAGAAATGGACAGGAATCCAGGAAAAATCAAGCAGCCTATCACATGGATTCTGTTTTACGTCCATCGTTTTTTGAGGCTTGAAGTTATGAAAATGCTAATCCAATTTGCAGGCTCACTCCACCGTACATGATTTTCATCGCCTTCGTGATTGCCTACTACAAGCACATCGCTCACAGCCCTGTACCTATTCTAAATCTTTTCAAGTGAGCTCTCTCAAGGAAACCAGATTTCTCAGCTTTCAAGCAGAAAACTGTCAAAAGCGGTGGTGGAAGAATCTCCTGTACATCAACAACTTTGACGACTCGGATGTTCAGGTGCAAGATTCTCGATCTTGTCATGGCCCATGTTGTAGTGCTATGGTATTGCCTGGTACCTGGCGGTGGATATGCAGATCCACGTTATGGCTCCGCTCATTCTCATTCCTCTTTTCTACTCAAGGTTGGCTGGTAAGAACTAGCTCATCTTTGTTGTACTGAAAAATATTCTAGGTGCCATCGTAGCCACGATTATGTTTACTTTCAACATTGCATATTTGTATGGCATTTACTTGCACTATAAACTGCCACCGGTCAGTTATAAAGAAGAGTGAGTGGAACAAAGAACCTTACATTAGTAATCCGTTAAGCCCGACCAACTTCATGAAGAAGGCGTATTTTATGCCGTGGGTTCGCTTCACGCCTTATCTGATCGGAGTGTTTACTGGATATTTCATGCATAAAACCAACGGAAAGCGTCTGAAACTGCATTGGGTTCGTTGTGCCATAAATATAGAAGAAAGCTTTAGATTTCTATTGTTGTCATGTGGATTGTTGCAATTTCCATGGCCCTCACCGTTCTCCTCGGTCTTCACAACTATTACAACGACCATCACATGTCAGAGTTTGCCAAGGTTCGCTTGAGGGTATCGTAAATGCCCATTCAGGCTTCATACTACACATTTTCACGAATTGCTTGGGCCTTGAGTCTCGCCTGGCTCGTCATTGCTGTTCAACAAGATTGGGCTGGTATGCCACTCTCATGATGACTGACTCATGATGAAACTTTTAGGTCCCATTAAGAATTTCATGGAGCTTCCTTTCTGGGCACCTCTGGGTCGCCTCACATACTGCACATATCTCTTTCACTACATCGTCTTGATCGCCTACATAAGCATTCCAGAGTACTCTCCTCATTATGATAGCGTCCTCTACTCCGTAATTCTAAATGTTTTAAGCACCATCCTTTAGTACATGAGCTATACAATTCCCATCATGGTCCTCAGCTTAGCAGCAGCATTTGTTTGGAGTTGCGCATACGAAATCCCATCGATGAAGCTGGAGAAGATTCTTATCGACAGCATTCTCAGCCGATTTAGCAAGCCGCACCCCGAGGCAAGCAAGTATTTCAAAGCGCACTTGGATTTGTATTATAGAACAACAACCCCGAGCAAAATGGATCAGAAGTGGTTGATGTGAACACGCTCAAGGTGGAAGACACAGAAGTTTTCAGGAAACAACTACCGAAATGAAGAGCCTTTCAGGCTTCTGAAGTGGATGAGATAAAAATTTGATTTTAAAATGGTCTTCCACACTTGACTGGCCAACTATTCATGCTCAGACCGCACTCTTTATCGCCACGGCGTATGTTAAGGATCAACGTCCGCGAGGGCAAGTGAACTCATCATGGCATAAGTGAACGCTCATTCATTTCAAGTTCAATGCGCCCAGTGCCTCGTAGTCGCGTCAGGGTGCTGACTAGCCTGAACAGTTCTCTCGCAAAAGTGTACCGACGTAGGCGGTTCCAGAAAAAAGAGTCCTAAAATACAGCCCATGGACCCTTCGCATACCTCGAAGCGGTGAGAGGGTCATAAACATTGTTTATCGCTTCGCCGGTGTATTCAGAAGAGCACGGCCTGGCTGCTCGAGCGGTTACGTGACTTCGAAGCCAGCTGACTCCGGATGCAGCGCCTTTTCCTTCTCGTCATAGTTTCTTTTGGACTTCTTGCTACTGCTGAAGCTTCCTCGGCGATTTTTGGGTATGTTTACTGGAAGTCAAATTTAGCGCAGCACAGGAATCCAAACAGCGAATGGGCGAGATGGCGCGAAATCATTATCCTTATTGGCGAGTCCGACAACACTCGGTGAGCTTCTCCAAAAATCAAATATGCCGTTTAAGAAAAGCCTATCCGTACCTTCAACAAGGCGCAGCTCAATGGTTTGCTGACTACAACGGACGGGGCAATGACCTTTACACCTTTCACATCTTCCGATACAGCACAGCTGGTTCGTTCTCCTCTCGAGATTTGAAAGCTCTCTAGGCGTGGTCGAGAACATAACAACAACCACTGAACCCGAAAAGGTACTTGAGGCTTTCGCCTACATGCAAGCTCACCCGATGGTCGATGAAAATTGCACTCGGCTTTGTTGCTGGGAGGACCCACCCATCCTCCTAACGGAGTTTAAAAGCATGCTGCTGCGCTATCACCAAAATTTTTTTGTCCTCATGGACGTAGTGGACACAGATTCACATGCAACAAACGACATTTACCAGCTTATTCCATCAACTGGATCTCTGGTGAGGATTTTTCAGCCGACCATATATGCATGCTATAACATCTAAAGTTGAATTTTACATGCTTTAGGTTTACTTCGTCAAGTTGCTCGACAGTTACTGCGTCTCCCAGAAGTATAACCTCGCTTATTCGACGATAACGCACACGGAATTTCTTATTCGGAGTGACGAAATTGGACATGTGAGAAATCATCGATTTGTTTTTTTTTTACTTTGTAGGTCTTCTCATCGCTTTTGCTTTTCCATCGAGGCGCGTGGGACGGCAGCGGTGGCATGAGCCCGTGCGAGAAATATGAGTCGACCGTTGGAAAAGAGCGAAACACTCAGGGTTTCTTCATAGCCTTCACCGACGCGACTCGAATGCAGGGCCCACTGCACTTTACTCGTCCAGGCTCCGAAGGCGAGTTATTTTATCCGCAGATCAATCGAATAGGTCAACTCGAAGTGTTAAGTCAGGCAGTTTATTTGAATCAATCTTACTCCGGTGCAATGATTGTGGCCTACTATCACAGTTTGTTACAAGTTTTGATCATTCAAGAAAATTAAGACTGCGAATCCGGTTGGTTCTTCTACAAGGGACACTGTTATCGCGTGGAGACACGTCCTCTTTCTTGGCAAGATGCTCGAGCTGCCTGCAGTACTCAAGCTGCTACCCTCCTCACGGACTTTGATGCTTCTAGCTTGGACTTCCTAAAACCTTATTTGAACTCCTTCTTCGAGAACTATTGGATTGCACTGAGCGATGTGAACGATGCAAAGAAACAATTCTTTTGGTACTTTCTCAACGACGAAGTATCGGTTTGTGTAATTTGTAGCTTTTTGACTCAGACCTAGTTGGTCAACGTGAACTATTCGAGATGGGACGCCAATGAGCCATCGATGACAACAGGTGTAGGCAACAGATGTGCAGCAGTTAGCTCCAAGAGTCTGAAATGGCAGACGGCAGCGTGCGACACAGCCGTCTTGCCCTACATCTGCGCCCGTCCTCGATGTAAGCGAATAACCTCGACATTCACTTTTTAGATGTTTTTGAAAATGCGACCGTCGAACCTGGTTGGTAGTCTATTAGGCTATTAGGTAATAATGCCTATTTCAAGTGCCTGAACTCGAAGGTGGTTGGACAACTCACTCAGCTTCTTATACTGCGTGCAACGACAACTTCTTTTTCCTGAGAAGTGCCTAACTGCTGTCATGTGGCAATTTTTTTCGCAAGCTATGTCACTTCGCTACACTCTGTAGTCATCCAGAGCAAAGAAACGGAACTCCTCGGATAGTCGTAAAATCTTGTCTGCCTTGCTGCTTCTCGTTTCCGTGAACGGGCAAACATTGACCCGAGGAATTTTTTACTCTTCCTCCGAACTTTAGGCAAAGTTGAAGCGCTATGCTAATCCCTGTATCATCCGCGCATTTTGGTTTTTGGTTTTTCATTGCAACCGGCATGACTTTAGCAACATGCAATGGCCAAAGGTACACTCATTTGAGATCACAATCAGAATTCAAGGTTTAGTGTTAGCCAGGCCGCAGTAGAAGGTTTTGCAACGCGGGAGATCATCATCCTTTTCGGCGAGTCCAGCAATACAATGTTCGTTTCCTTCAGTTTCCGTTAGAACATGGATTCCAGAAAGGCGTATCCTCATCTTCAAAATGGGATTGCTCAGTTCTTCGCTGATGTTAGTGGACGAGGCAGCGATATCTTCACTTTTCGCATCTTCCGATACAACGCTAACAGTTGGCAGATCTTTAATGGGGAGTTGTCGCGAATTTTAGAGGATTTGGAGAACATAACGACAACGTCAAACCCAGAGGAGGTACTTGGAGCCTTGGCTTATATGCAAGCAAATCCCATGTATGGCACCACGTGCGACCGTGGCTGCTGTGGAGAGTATGGCACTACGGCGGTCCTGCAGATCCTCCTGCCTCTTCTAGAAGAATTTAAGTCGCAAACCTTTTTCGCTATGATGGACAGCGTGGACCTCTATCAAGTCCTTTTGACCTCGATTCAGCAGGTCATTCAACAGACCCGGCCTCGTGTAAACAAAAGTTTCTTTGAAAAAAACGTAGAGACTTTAGCTCTATCTGCTCAAATTCGTGGACAGTTTCTGTATGTCCGATAGAGAAAGTGTGGTGCGGCAAGGTCTCACCGAAACGGCCTTCCTGATCAACAGCCATGACACGGGAAAGGTGGATTTAAAAAAATTGAATTTGTCTGTTTGAAGGTGTTCGCCTCGCTGGCGCTTTTCTATCGAGCGTCATTGGATACCTATGAAATGAAGGAAGAATGCTGCACAAGACTCACTCCTCCAACAAAAGTGAATGTGCCTCCCAAAACGCAAGGTTTCTCCTTCTTCGTGGCTGAAGGAGGACACCTGCTTCGTCCGTTGAAGTTCGCCACTCCGGATGGTAGTCGAGGCTTTCAACAGTGAACAACCAATGCTTCCAGGAAAGGAAAGCCCTCTCATTCTTACAACTTACATAAATGACACGTATACGGGAGCGCTTATTCAAGCCTATTTCACTGGTGGGTAGCATTGTCATGTACAACTGTGACAGATTGTGATCCGGGCTGGTCCTTCCACGAGGGCCGATGCTATCGAGTGGAGACAACGCTCACTGCATGGCCAGCAGCAAATGCGGCGTGCAGAGCTCAAGCAGCCACGCTCCTCACCGTCCTCGACGACATCGAACTACACTTCCTTCAACCTCTTTTGACTTCTCCACAGGAGAACTATTGGACAGCGCTCAGCAACACAAACGAGGCGCAGGAGTCCTCGTGGAATCTTTTAGGCGATATCATAACGGTTAGGTAATTATGGCAAGGCCATTTTGTAGCTGGAAAACGCGAACTACACAAACTGGGACGCAAACGAGCCGTCGACTGACACAGGACGACGCTGTGGTACACTGAAGAAGACGAGTCTTCGATGGGGAACAGGAAACTGCGACAAAGATATTCTTCCGTACGTCTGCGTTCGACCTCGCTGTAAGTAACAGTAAGAAAAAAGAAACCCAATATAGATGTCTTCGAGAATCTTGACGGTGGACAAGGTAAGCTTGGACAATTTAGAGACAAGTCTTCCTTGCAGCCCCTGAACTTCCTCAAGGTGTCTGGGAGAGCCCGGACCTCGACTCCTACAGTTCGTGCGCTGTCAGTTTCTTCAATCTCCTCAACAACTCTTGAAAGTCTTACTTGTAAAGAAATGCAAATCTTCCACGAATAAACGTTTCAAGCAAATCAGCAACTTCTCAAGCAGACAAGGTCACAGCGATAGACCAGGTTGCCCTCTATGAGTCTCTCCAGCTTGCCGGAAATTTCCCCGCGGTCATTCTTCTCATCTTTCTCAGAAAGGCGTCGGCTGACGGCTACAGGTTGTAGCTTTGGGATCAAGGAGCCCATGGACCCTTCGCATACCTCGAAGCGGCGAGAGGGTCATAAACATTGTTTATCGCTTCACCGGGGTATTCAGAGGAGCACGGTCTGGCTGCTCGTGTGGTTACGTGACTTCGAAGTCAGCTGACTCCCGATGCAGCGCCTTTTCCTTCTTGTCATAGTTTCTTTTGGACTTCTCGCTACTGCTGAAACGTCCTCGGCGCATTTTGGGTATGTTCAATGGAAGTGAAATTTAGCGCCGTACAGAAATTCAAACAGCGAGTGGGCAAGATGGCGCGAAATCATTGTGCTCGTTGGCGAATCGGACAACACTAGGTAAGCTGCTTTAAAGGCCAAACGAACTGCTTCAGAAAAGCCTATCCGTATATTCAACAAGGCGCAGCTCAATGGTTTGCTGACTACAACGGACGAGGCAACGACCTTTACACCTT
Source organism: Poikilolaimus oxycercus (assembly GCA_034700245.1). NCBI lineage: Eukaryota > Metazoa > Nematoda > Chromadorea > Rhabditida > Rhabditidae > Poikilolaimus > Poikilolaimus oxycercus. The sequence continues at coordinate 2,802 of JAQIXL010002251.1, read as the reverse complement.
TCATATTTTTCGGTACAGCACAGCCGGTTCGTCCTGCTTTCGAATTTTGAAAGCTCTCTAGGCGTGGTTGAGAACATAACAACAACCACTGAACCCGAACAGGTCCTTGAGGCTTTTGCCTACATGCAAGCGCACCCGATGGTGGATGAAAATTGCACTGAGCTTTGTTGTTGGGAGGAACCACCCATCCTCCTAACGGAATTTAAAAGCATGCTGCTGCGCTATCACCAAAATTTTTTCGTCCTCATGGACGTAGTGGACACAAATTCAGATGCAGCAGACGAGATTTTTAACCTTATTCCATCAACTGGATCACTGGTGAGGATTTTACGACCGGAAATACTTGCTAGAACACCTAAAGTTAAACTTTGCACGCTTCAGGTTTACTTCGTCAAGTTGCTCGACAGCTATTGCGTCTCACAGAAGTATAACCTCGCTTATTCGACAGCGATACGCACAGAATTTCTTGTCAGAAGCGACGAAGTGGGACATGTAAGAAATCGACAATTAGTTTTTTTACATACTTTGAAGGTCTTCTCATCGATGTTGCTTTTCCATCGAGGCAGGTGGATGGGTAGCAGTTTCGATGGCTCTTGCGCGAAATGGGAGACGACCATTAGTAAAGAATCGAACACTCAGGGCTTCTTCTTTATCTTCAATGACGCGACTCGAATGCAAGGCCCATTGCACTTCACTCGTCCAGGCCCCGAAGGCAAGTCTTTTTTCAGCAGATCAATAGAATAGGTCAAATTGAAATGCTAAGTCAGGATGTTCATTTGAATCAATCTTACTCAGGAGCGATGATTTTGGTCTACTATAACAGTTTCTTAAACATTTTGATTGTCCGAGAAAATTTAGACTGCGAAGCGGGTTGGTTCTTTCATCAGGGGCATTGTTATCGAGTGGAGACGCGTCCTCTTTCTTGGCAAGATGCTCGAGCTGCCTGCAGTGCTCAAGCTGCAACACTCCTCACAGACCTTGATGCTTCAAGCTTGGACTTCCTAAAGCCTTATTTGAACTCTTTCTTCGAGAACTACTGGATTGCACTGAGCGATATTAACGATGCGAAAAAGCAATTCTTTTGGAATTTTCTCAGCGACGAAGTGTCGGTTTGTGTAATTTGTTGCTGTTTGACTCAGACCTAGCTGGTCAACGTGAACTATTCGAGATGGGACAACAATGAGCCATCAACGACAATTTCCACAGGCAACAGATGTGCAGCGCTTAGCTCCAGAAGTCTGAAATGGCAGACGGCAGCGTGCGACACAAGCGTCTTGCCCTACGTTTGCGTTCGTCCACGATGTAAGTGGCATAATTGGAACAATTCGTTTTTCAGATGTCTTCGAGAATGCGACCGTCGAACCTGGTTGGTAGTCTATTAGGCTATTAGGTAATAATGCCTATTTCAAGTGCCTGAACTCGAAGGTGGTTGGACAACCCACTCAGCTTCTTATACTTCGTGCAACGAACACTTTTTTCTTTTGAGAAATGCCTAACTGTTGCACGTTGCAATATTTTCTTGCAAGCACTTCACTCCGCTGCATTATGTAGTCGGCACGGCAAAGAAGCGTCATAGTCGTAAAATATTGTTTACCTATCTTAGTGTCGTTGTTTCGCTGACGGGCTGAGTTCAACCCACTAAATGTTCTCTAAAACAAACCAATTCAAAGTCTCATGCTACAATAGCAACCTTTTTTCGCGGAAGAATTTAGCAGGCCAACGGCTACAAGCCGTAGTCTCTCAGATCAAGGAGCCCCTGGACCCCTCGCATACCTCGAAGCGGAGTGCGGGCAGTAAATATTTTTATGGCTGCCGCGCTCAGAATTGGGAAGAGTAGCGCCTGGTTTCTTGAGCGGTACGTGATTTCAACATCAGCTGACTTCATGAGGTGCCTTCTTCTATTCATTGTTTCTTTTGGACTTCTTGATACTGCTGGAGCTTCGGCGGCAACTTTTGGGTCTGTTTTCTCCAAGTCAGATTTAGCAAACACACAGGAAAACGGCCAACGAGTGGACAAAATGGCGAGAAATCATTGTGCTCATTGGAGAGTCGGATAATACGCGGTAAGCAGCTCCAAAAGTCAATTATTCTATTTCAGAAAAGCCTATCCTTACATTCAACAAGGCGCAGCTCAATGGTTTGCCGATTACACCGGCCGTGGCAATGACCTTTACACCTTTCACATCTTCCGATATAGCACAGCTGGTTTGTTCTCTTTTCGAAACATATGAGCTTTAGGCGTGGTCGAGAACATAACAACAACGTCCGAACCCGAGAAGGTGCTTGAGGCCTTCGCTTATATGCAAGCGCACCCGATGGTGGATGAAAATTGCGCTCAACTTTGTTGCTGGGAGGACCCACCCATCCTCCTAACGGAGTTTAAAAGCATGCTGCTGCGCTATCACCAAACGTTTTTCGTCCTCATGGACGTCGTGGACACGCATGAAACGGACGAGATTTACCATCTTATTCCGAGAACTGGATCACGGGTGAGGTATTTTTGGCTCTCAAGAGAGGCAGCTGTTGAATTTAGTAGTAAAACGAGTACATAAAATCAAAAGTTCCAAATCTATCTATACTATCACGTTTAAGGTTTTTTTCGTCAAGTTGCTCGACAGTTACTGCGTCTCGCAGAAGTATAACATCGCTTATTCGACGATCACAGACACCGAATTTCTTGTGAGAAGTGACGAAGTTGGACACGTGAGAAATCATCAGTTTGTTATTTTTTTTACTTTGAAGGTCTTCTCATCAATGTTGCTCTTTCATCGAGCCGCGTTCACCTACGGCATTGGCCCTGCC
>JAQIXL010002250.1:0-13774 GCA_034700245.1 Poikilolaimus oxycercus | reverse complement strand
GCGCGTGCGCGCGAACTACAGTAAACCTTGGCGGTTTTCGCTACGAGACCTGATCGTACACACGAGAGTGTGTACAGTGAAACACCAAGTTTGCGTCCACACATTTCAGACGCGGTCATTCAAATGTCTTTGTTTGCCGACCTGTCTAATGTTCAAAACCTTTTACTTCAATCAAACTTCTCTTCTTTCTTCTTTAGTGTTTGTTTTTAGCAATTGATCACTCTTAATACCCGGAACCTAAGTTAGTCAGCGCTAGTAAAGAAAAGAGACATTACACAACCTCACACCTTCATAAAGCCACATGAAAGGGTAATCGCAAATGATTCATAACTCTTCAAGCCACACTCACGTGTGATCAATGTCCAGCGACAAAGGCGCCTCCTAACACACCACAACGCACAACAAGGGTGGGGCTTTGAAAACATAGAGTTGTAGTGGAAAGTGGAAAGGACCAAAGATAAACCTTGCCCCTTAGCGGATTTGCGCAAGGTTGAAGCGAAACTTTAGTCGAGCCATCTCGGTCGAACCCAAGGGATGTATTGCATTATCAGCGTGTATGAAGGCCCCTTATATACATCGCTTTCTGGTGCTGTGTATAGATGCACAGCGCACAACGTTTCGCCCAAAGCATATTCTGTCTATTATTGACCCCTGTCGTACTAGCGTAGCATGAGCCAAGCGGCGGGGAAAAGCGAGGAGAGAAAGCACGTGAACGGCTGAGTCATTCGAGCTTTCAGTGAGGCGTGAAGAGAGACAGCGACGCCATCGAGCCGAGTCGAGCAGCGAGGCGAGATGTGACGACGAGGCGGACGAGGCAAGAGAGAGCTGACGAGGGAGCCGTCGGACAAAAGGAAGAGAGAAGAAGCGAGGACGCTGAGAAAAACCCCGACTATAAAACCGCCCATTGAACATTGTACCGGGCCTTCGAATAAACTGCTTCCTCAGAGAAGAGTTTGTCGTCGAGAGAGCGGAACGTGAGGACAAGGGAGAGCCTCTTCCCCCCTCCCCCCCCCCTGGTCAAGATCTCATAGCGCGCAACACCCCATACGAAACAAAGACTTGAACTCAGACAAACTCAGCGGGGTCCCAGAGAATTTTAGAGGACGTCCTCTAGGAGATAGGACAAAGTTAGGTGGAGATATCTGAGAGAACGCTGGGCGGCTGTCGCTTCAAGGGCCGCCGACCCGCGCGAACAATAGCCCGTAGCGTTGAACATCAATGGCTATATGACTTTAGGCTACCAATTCCTGACATCCTGACATCATTGTGTTGATTTCTCAATTCCCAGCTCAACCAACAATCAATATAGGGTAAATCGATGACACTGAATCGTTTCCAGCAATAAAAACACAACCATTAGAGTCAGAAAGTTAAGAAACATCAAAAAGTTAGAAATTAGAAACAAATGCGCCTGTATTTTCAAGTGCGCCAGTAATGTGTTGGCGCAAATTTGGTTTTGACATCAAAGCCATTGAATAACCTATTCATTACGCACAAAATCATGCGGGAAACATTACAAAACAGTTACTATAGCGATTATCATACCGCTATCGCAAAGACACCGTTAGACTTACAATTAGACTGAACCTCTTCCATCTCAAATAGAGTCTTAGAACGTCACACTTAGAGTCTCCCTCTTCAAACTCTAATTTTAAGACTATTTCATCGCAGAAATAAGAAAAGATGATAAAGAAAGCTACTACCATCTCCCATTCTCCATCACTATCTTAGATCTAAACTCAAACTCTTCCCGGTCTCAAAGAAAGCAGTAGTACTTGCCTCTATCGTTACCATCTCTAACTTCACAATAGATTCAATCAAGGAGAAAGTAACATCTCTAACTTCCGACCTCCATCTTCCATCTCAAAACAATCTCACAAATATTAATTGTGTCTCTTCCATATCAACGAGAACGTTCAGTTTAGTCTCTAACTCTTGAATGTCAATGTCCACAGCAAAAAGAAATGAAAAGGAAGGAAATAAAACAGAAAGAGCAGAATGAAAGAAAGAAAATGTTCCATCCCATAGAAAGAAAGCCTTAGTACTTGTCCCCATCGTTACCATTCAAGCAAAGAAAGAGCCTTAGTTTCCAGCTCTTCAACTGAAGCAGTTCTATTAGAATGAAACTCTAAACGCGTCTGCCGCGCGAAGGCCGAGCGGAGCGAGGCCTTCGCGCAGGCAGCTACCATCTCTCAGTCACCATCACCGTCTTAGATCTAAACTCAAACTCTTCACTACCTCAAAGAAAGCCTTAGTACTTGCCATTAACTTCCCTAATATCACAAGAGATTCAAACAAAGACAGAACTTTAGTTTACCTTCAATTGAAGCAATTCTATTGCAATGAACCACTAAGCGCGTCTGCCGCGCGAGCAGCTACAGTCTACAACTCACAATCACCATCCATGAGTTGAACTCAAACTCTTCACTGCCTCAAAGAAAACCTTAGTACTTGCTGTCGCAAGAGATTCAAACAAACAAAGAAAAAGATTTAATTTCCAGCTATTCCATTATTATTATTTTTACTGCTTCCATCTCACAATCAATCCGGGCCGAAGGCCCGCTAGCCCCGAAGGGGCTAGTATTATCTGTTTACATCTGTCAGTGTGGTCCATTTTGGACAGTGAGATAACCGTGCAGGTTCTCGGTGCAAACAACTCCGAACGTCGAATTATTCTCGTTCTTTGTCGCGGAGACATAATCTCGGAGATTTCATTTGCTCGCTGTTGTTGCGTGCAAAAAGGCAGCAACAAAACAACTTACACGCAAGTTTTCGGCTCCACTCTGTGGCAGAGAGATGTGCTTTGGTTTGAAGCTCTTGTTGTTGCTTCCAATGGCCGCCAGGCTTATCAGGCCTTCGACTTTGAGCTGGAGTTCAACTGTGAACACTACCCGACTTCTAGGGACTCATTCCTGAATTCGCTCATTTGGTGTAACCGGCTCATAAGACGCAGAAGGTACGGTTGCAATGTCAGTGCGATTCCTGACGTCAGTACGAGGTGTCGAGGCCATGCTACCCCCTGAATGACCCTCCCGGTCCTTTTTTTTTGTCCTCCTGGCACGCACATTCTTCCTCTGAAAATGCTTCAGGAATCCTGGATCGTGGACCTGATGGTAAACAAAAAGCGACTTCCCTCAAAATTCCTTTAGAGATCTCTGGTGGACCCGGACTTGATGGCGTCTCTGGAGCGTACGGCTTCCCGGTCTTCAGGGAGACTATCCCGACGGGCTCCTGGAGCTCCAGGTCTTGCAGGTGCCGCTGGATTCTCAGACAACCGTGGAACGGACCAAAGCACTTGTGTACGTTGAGTGGCTAGCCAGCCGGCTAACCAAGACCTGTCAAGATTTTTGACGTCCGACGCTCCGCGAAACATCATGCGCGAGCTTTAGCGCGGGCGCAAAATTTTGACCTGCGTTCGCGAGCGAACGATTCCAACTCTTCATTTCCTTGCCTGTTTTGCATACTTTCTTGTGTTTTCTAGTGTTTTCGTCGTTCTTGCGTCGTCTTTTGGAGCGAAAGGAGACAGATAAGAGCGCGGCGTGATGAGCTGGACGGCGCAGCTCGCGGCCTGGTCGCGGATCGCCCTTAGACGAATCGACGACTGGGACGTACGTGACTTTTTCGTTCTTTTTGGCTTTTCTCAAGTTTCACTTCATTATTCTCATTACTTGCTTGTTTTAGTTGCGCTCACGATTGCGCCACTTGAGCCGACAACAGTCGCCGCGACGCATCTTCGGCGCTCTCTGCGTCTTCTCGTTGCTCGTTTACATTTTCTATCCGACGCCCTCGCAATCGACTATTCCCGTTGGTGTGGGCTCGTGCGTTGAGGATCAACTTCGTCATTGGAGACGACTTGAAGAGGTTTTCTTTGCTTTTTACTTTTGAATAATCGGTTTCAGGAAGATATTGTTTCGATTTTCACATCGTATTCAAGCAATCATCTGCCTACGTTGATTGGCAACGGTTAGTCCTCCTTTGTTTTGTTCTATACAATACTTTTCAGGTTATTTCGGCGTTGGAGTTGGTCTCAAGGGCACGGGTCAGTTGCGGTTTGCCTCGTTGGGCACGCGAAGTCTCGCGTTGGCGACCGGTTTCTATCCGTTGGTTCAAGCTGTCCCTCAGGTACTTCAACTTTTTATCATTTTGAGGTGTGATTTTGCAGAATGCCGACGGTTCATCTGCTGAAGCCGTCGTGACGGACTACACGAAGGGCGTTGCGAAACATATTCAATGCTTCCACGTGGTTCATTCCCGTCTCAATTTTAGATGCATGACTTTTAGGAGGGAGAATGCGGCTGCATTGTTTCGACGACCTATGTTCATCGAACCCGTCCCCATGTCTTCGTTCAAGATCTTCAAATCGTCAACCCAACAGTTCGTTGCATTTCCATTACTGAGTTATTTCACTTGTTTAGAAAGAAACACTTCGAATCGATTTCAATCGAAAGCCCTCGCCGCAGTGGACATCGACCAAGAGGTTTTTCCTCGTTTTCTTCTTCTTCTTTCACACCGAAGTTTTAGTTTCGGCGATACGTCTATCCAAACACGAATCTTGACCGACAGCATGGCGGCCGTGGATGTCGCCGCGGCGGCAATTTGCTCTACATTGCCGGCAACCCTCAGTGTTCGCGAGAAACGGTAAGGTATAATCACATTTTGTGATGCGTTAACTTTTTTTAGTGAGGAGAGTCTTCGCTTCACTTGTGTTGTGAACTCATCGCCGGTGACGAAGACCGAGTCGGGCGACCTGCTCACAAAGCGTCTCTCTGATGGTTTTCAGTATTTTCTTTCTGAAACGTTCACTTTTAGGTGTGGCAACTGAATTTGCTATCCTGAAGTCCACCAGTAGTGCCGTCATCGATCGTGAACACGAAGAAGCCTGGGCAAAGGTTCTTTTTCCTTGTTGCTGAAGAATTCAAGCTTTCAGTTGAACTCTGTGTACTTCTGGTTGTCGCCGTCAAAGGCGCCGGACGCTCTGCCGCGTGGCCTCGTCAACGCGACACGCTTTGCATTGTTGACCAACTCTCGAGCACCTCTTCTCGAGAAGGAGACCAATCCGGACACGAGAAAGGTTTTTCCACTTCGTGTTATGTTGTACTTCTCTTCCGTTCAGACTTTGACAGCCGCGGCGGCACGTGGAGAGCTCTGCTACACTGGGCACTCCACCTTGCTCTATCCATCAAAGCTCTGGGTTCAGTGGAGGTGAGCGCGTCTTTTCGACGCTGTAAAGACTTCTCTCTCTCAGGACTGAGGAAGAGCTCTTGACGACGGCTGATCTCTGGAGCTTGACGCTGGAGAAGCGTGGATGCATGAACGTGCTGAAGACGGGTGCCAGTGGCTTGGCTCAAGCCTTCGTTCTCTCGTTAGCCGCTGCCTCCTTCCACCATGGCCACTTCGTTGTGGATGCCGATCCGGCGGATCTGCATCGACCCGTTGCTGCTTATGGCATTCACTTCCTCGATCGTGATGCTACTATCGACGTGCATTTCGAATTGGACGACGAGAACAGGCCGTACATGATGGTGAGATGGGGGTTTTTGGTCTCTCCCTCTGCAGTTTGTTCCTACGCCTCTTCCTCCCACTCTCGCTATCTCTTTCTACTGCGTTGGCGCGCGAACTTTACAGCGAACATTTGCAGGTTGCGGCGACTTCGAGCGATTTGTTTGCTTGTGAAGCGGGTTGCGTGAATGAAGCCGTTCAACTCGGACCTGTGCCAAAGAGACTGGCGGTGAAGGTGACAAAACCGTTGACGTCGATCCTGTATGTGGCGCCGGACAAGAAACATCTCGAAGAGTTGAGGTTGGCTTTCTGTTGTCTTCAAGGAAATGTCTTCAGATCGACGATTCATGTCTCGGAAGTGATTGTGGCCCCCGCCCACGAGCATGAAGTGATCGCAATGCACAAACACGGGCATCGACTCGGCGGACTGCCAACCATCTTCTGGGTCATTCTCGGCGCCCTCGTGATCGCCTTCCACGTCTTTCTCATTAAACTTCTCTATCAGGTTCGGAGTTCGTTGGTTTCAGTAAGAATCACGGGTTCAGGAGTGGAGGAAAGGTGATACGACTCCGTATAATCCGTATCTGCGACAGCGATATATTCGAGCGCATTGATCTTTGGCTTTCTTCGCGAATGCCTAGTTTGCTTCTCGCTTACCCGATATTCTACGTGTACACCTCGTCTTCTTCTCTCTTCCACCATTCTACTCGACTTCAAGACGGATGTTTATATCGACGAAACGGTTCATCTTTCTGTTTTTATTCCCGAGACATCAGTGAAGATCTTCAAGCATGTAGTTCTTTCCCTTATATTGTTTGTTTCTTCTTTTCTGGGGTCTTTGGTTGAATGGGGAAGAATTTCCTTTTGAAGATGTGATATGTGCAAAGTGTCTGTCGCTCTCTGGTTGCTGGTTTTGATTGCCTCTTTAGTTGCCTTGTTGGTTTCTTCGTTGTGCCAAATTATGCCTACTTTAGCCTTCATCGCTCGCGTTTTAATCATTGTTTTAGACCAGGTCGAACTTCTTACTGTTAGGCTTTGAAAATTGATGTCTTACCCAGATGAATCCCCTCATAAATACGCCTATTTATTGACTTCAATTGTAATATAGAAATTTATGCGAAGGAGGATTGGTTAAAGAAGTTTCCCGTGCAATCGACGTGAAGATGTGTTCATGAAAGAGAGAAGGAAAACGTCACAATCGTGAACGGGTACTGCTGATTCGGCGTGAGAGAGCCGCGTGGCGCGAGGTGTGACTCAACATTGGGTCGTCCTCTTTTGGTATTTCGTGTGTTTTTTTTCATTCAAGCCTGATGCAATCTTTATGGTGTGTACGCATACTGAAACTCCTTTGTTGACTCGCTAGGAGAGGAACTGCTCGTGATAAGGCTTGCAGCGGTCAGAATGGACGCGTGTCTTGCAACATTTCCTTTCACCAGAGCGCTACACGTGGGTGTGACGCGTGTGGGGTCGCTGAGGGCGGGACCTCAGCGGGTGCCGCAAGCATGATGCAACGGGGCGCGCGAGGGGAGAGAGGGCGGCTTTTATGGAAAAGCCGGAGCGTGTCGATTCTAATGTTTTCGCGATAGCCGCGCGTGATTGACACGTTCGTCTTCTTTTATGCTTCGTTTATTACAGCGCGGAACAGATTCTGAGGATTCTTCAGGTTGTGTATTGGCTGAATGACAAAAGATCGAGTGCGCACCGAGTGGGAGGAGGAGCCGACGTTCGTCGGCGACTTCGAGGCCGGCAGAAAGTGAGTTTAATCCATTTGTATATTTATTTCTCTACTTTTTTCTTGTAGGGTGCTTCCGTCGACGGATCGGCGCAACATTCTGATCACGTCAGCGTTGCCCTATGTGAACAACGTGCCGCATCTGGGCAACATCATCGGTTGTGTCCTGTCTGCGGACGTCTTTGCCAGGTTTCTTTCCTTGTTTCTTGCTTGACTGATTTGAAAATGTGTAGATATGCCCGGGCTCGTGGTCATCAGACGCTGTTCATCTGCGGAACGGACGAGTATGGCACGGCGACGGAGACGAAGGCAATCCAAGAGGGCATGACGCCGAGGGAGATCTGCGACAAGTACCACGCCTTGCATCGTGACATCTACTCATGGTTCAACTGCTCGTTTGATCATTTTGGAAGAACAACGACAGATGATCAGACTGAGTGAGTCTTGGTTCTTTTGCTTTTGAATCTAAACCTGTGCTTTCAGGATAACACAGGACATTTTCAACAAGCTTCACGCGAATGGTTTCACGACGGAGATGTCGGTGGAGCAACTTCATTGCGAGAAGTGCAGCAAGTTCCTGGCGGATCGCTTCGTTTCGGGAAATTGTCCCTACTGTGACTACGACGATGCTCGAGGTGACCAGTGCGACAAATGCGGAAAGCTAATCAACGCTGTTGAACTCAAGGTAGGTTCTTCATTTTCCTTCTTTCAAGTGAACTCGTTAAGAATCCGAAATGCCATCTGTGCAAAGAGCGGCCGGTGGTGAAGTCCTCGAGGCACGTCTTCCTTGATCTCGACAAGCTCCAAGGCGAGGTGGAGGCATTCCAAGAGAAGTCGTTGGCTCGTGAGGATCAGCGCTGGTCAGCGAATGCGATTGCCATTGCGAGAGGATGGTTCAAGACGGGACTCGACAAACGCTGCATTACTCGCGATCTCAAGTGGGGTGTGCCCGTGCCGTTGGAAGGATACGAAGACAAGGTTTGCCCTTTCTTTGTCATTCTTCATGAAGAGACATAGGTCTTCTACGTTTGGTTCGACGCGCCAATCGGCTATCTGTCAATTACGAAGGCGTTGCTGGATGCGGACTGGGAGAAGTGGTGGAAGAACCCGGACAACGTCGAGTTGTACCAGTTTGTTGGCAAGGACAATGTCGCTTTCCACTCGGTGATGTTCCCGTGTTCGCAATTGGGAACCAGGGATAACTATACGGTTCGTCAGAGCCTTCTTGTTGATTTATTTTGAGTTTCAGATTGTTAACCATCTCTGTGCGACGGAGTATTTGAACTATGAGGACACGAAGTTCAGCAAGTCGCGTGGAACGGGCGTCTTCGGTGATCAAGCCAAGGATACGGGTATCGAGGCGGATGTCTGGCGATTCTACCTTCTCTACATGAGACCGGAGAACCAGGACACATCTTTTAGTTGGGAGGACTTTCAGCTGAAGGTTTGTGTGCTTTATTCTTTAACGAGATCTTTTATAGGTGAACTCGGAGCTACTCAACAACCTGGGCAACTTCGTGAACCGAAGTTTGACGTTCATTGCGAATGCCTTCGATGGAAAAGTGCCGCGCATGGAGTTGCGAGGTGATGATGCGGAGTTCCTTGCGGATATCGCCGCTGAAGCTGAAGAACTGGACAAACTTCTCGACTCGGCAAGTGCATCTTCGATCTTTCATTGTTTCTTTTCTTCAGGTTCACTTGAAAGAGGGAATCACGAAGATCCTGTCGATATCCCGTCGAGGAAATCAGTATCTGCAGACGCAGCAGCCGTGGGTTGGCATTAAGGGGACGCCGGAAGAGAAGTGAGTCCGTCTTTCGTTTTGAAATAGAAAGGGTTCAGGACCCGAGCCGGAACGGTGGTCGGCGTTGCGGCGAATGTGGCCTTCCATCTCTCGACTCTGCTTCATCCGTACATGCCGGCCGTGGCAAAGAGGATTCGGGAACAGTGCGGTCTCGTCGATCTTCCCATCTTCCAGCCGATCCCGAAGTGCTACTTGAAAGAAGGTCATAAGATCGGAACTGTAAGTGCCCTGAATGTTGTTTATTTTGCTTTAGCCGACGCCGTTGTTCCAAAAGCTGGACAAAGATCAAGTCCAAGAGCTGAAGAAGCGTTTTGCTGGCAAGGAGACCTCAGCGGATCCGGAGCCGAAGAAGCTCAAAGAGGGTGAGTTGCAGTTCGACAAGGAAAGCGCGCCCGCTTTTGTTGTTTGGCGCGCACAAAACGCGCGCGCGCGCTGTAATGGCTCGCACAAATTTCGAGTGCACTCACTCGAGTGGGCAGTGCTGTTGGGTTCTCAAACTGCGTTGTTCATATCGATTTTTCACGCTTGACCTTGCCGTCACTCACATAATCGCGCTCATTAACCGATACGCAAACGAGGGGAAAGTGGCTTGACGCGATTATTTGCAGGAAATCCGGCTAGAAAGAGCAAAGAAGCGAAGGAAAAGAAGATGGCTACACCGCAGGTTGGTTTGCATCATTTTCTGAATTTGTATTGTTGTGCAAGATTTCCATTGATTGATGATTTCGTTGCAGATTGCTCGTGCCTTTCCGGCTCTCTGGGCTCAGCAGAAGCAGCTCGCCACCTTAGCGGCGGCCAGTCAGCAGAAGTTCGAGCAGGCTCGCAAGCTCTTCGTTCGTGAGAAGCTCGCCCAACTCGAGTCGGACGTGAAGAAGTATGACTCGGAAGTGCAGCGTCTTCAGAAAGAACTCGTCGTTGCAGAAGTTGCTGCTGGAAGTAGGCTATCGTTTGTTTCATTTTATTGCTTGTTTAGTTCCACAAATCCCAGTTCCCGAATTCAAAGCTGTGACTTCTTCGGCTGCTCAGGTCTCGGCGCCTGCTCCTGCTCCAGCAAAAGCCTCCGCTCCTCCAGCTCAGAACAATTCCGCTCCGAAGGAGGCAGCGAAGAAGGAGAAGACCGGTGGTGGTGGAGGAGGAAAGAAGGCTGAAGGTTTGTTGACTTTTTAGAACCCGCAATACCTTGAAGTTTCAGTTGTCAGCGATGAAGTGGACATTGGAAGGATCGACTTGCGAGTGGGCCGCATTCTCAAGGCGGAAAGGCATCCCGACGCGGACGGTCTCTACGTGGAACAGATCGACGTGGGCGAGCCGGAGCCGAGGACCGTCGTCTCGGGTCTCGTCAAGCATGTGCCCATTGAGGAGGTTCGACTCGGAATAACGTAGCTTATTTTGTTGAATTGCGTTTTTAGATGCAAAACCGTCTCGTCATCGTCATGTGCAACCTGAAGCCAGCGAAGATGCGCGGCGTGGAGTCGAAGGCGATGGTGATGTGTGCGTCGTCGCCGGACAAGGTGGAGATCCTCGAGGTTGATCCGTCGGCCACTCCCGGTCAGATCGTCGTCTGTCCGCCGTACACACATCGACCCGATGCTCAACTCAATCCGAAGAAGAAGGTTGGTGGAGTTGAACTTTTGTGAAATTGTTCGATTTCTAAGGTTTGGGAGACTGTGGCTCCTGATCTCAAGGTCTCACCGGCGGGTGTGGCGGAGTACAAGGGCGCGCCGCTTCTCGTCGATGGCAAAACCCAGTTGAAGGCGCCTACCCTTCGAGATGTGCAAGTGAAATGAGCAAGGACAACGCAGTGCAGTTCATCTCTCCCTCTTTCCTTTCTCATCTCTATCTGGTTTCAAGATCTAAGGTTTATTCCTGAGTTGTTTGAGATGAAATTGTTTCGTTGGTTCTTTTTTATTCGACGAGTTGTTGGTCCTTTCTATCGCGAGTCATCTTTCTCAAATCACAAAATTTTATGCAAACAGCTTTGACTTGAAGGGTGCTGATCGTGTGGGGAGATGGTGGTGGTGGAAGAAGAGTCGTTGCTGTTGAGAATAAATTGTTTTTGAAAACATGTGGAGCTTTGAGAGAGTTGTCTGAGCCAACAAAGTACCGAAAAAGACGAGTGTTTGAGAAGATTTATGGGCAAACAGATGACGGAGGTCGCGAGGAAGAAGCTGAAAAAGAAGGCGAAGAAGGAGCGAGGCCTCGATGACGACCGTTTCGCTCATCTCAAGAGCGATCCGAAGTTTGATACGTTATCGACAAAGGAAAAGAAAGTTTGTTTTTTTGGTCAGATTGTGGAATTCTCCTAGGTCGTCTTGGATGATCGCTTCGCTGCAGCCCTCAATGATCCACGTTTTGCGTCGGCGGCCAAAGTTGACCGGAGGTTTGCATCCTTTGCTTTTAAATTGAGGTCTAGGGGTCGTAAGCAGCGTCAACGCATGGGCAACGATCTACACACCCTCTACGAACTGGAGAAAAGCGATGAGGAGAGTGAAGAAGACGAGGAAGCTGTGAAGCCGAAGAAGAACAAAGAGAAAGTCAAGAAATCGAAGGCCAAGAAGATCGAGGCGGAGGAAAGTGAAGATGATGAGAAGTTCGAAGAGAACGACGACGAGCACTCGGATGAAGAAGATGAAGACAGTGATGAAGGAGTAAAGGTTAGGAATGCTCTGTTTAGAAATGGAGAATGTTTCATTCAGATCGATCTCGCTCGCGGTGATGGAAATCTGTCGTCGTCGGACGATGACGAAGAGGAGTGGCAGCTCGAAGAACCCGTGAAGGAGCATCAGTGGGGAGAATTTGATCGGTGATTCTTCTTTCAAGAATCATGAAATGATTTAGCGATGCCAAGCGGGTTGAGTGGACGTCGCGAAGACTGGCGGTCTGCAACTTGGACTGGGATCGTGTGAAGGCCGAGCACATCTTCTTCCTTCTTGATAGCTTCAAGTTCGTCCGTTTCTCTAAAGTTTTAAATTCTCGTCGATTCAGACCTGTTGGTGGAACGGTTGACTCGGTGACGGTCTACATCTCGGACTTTGGCGCTGAGAAGCTCGCCGCGGAAGACAAGAAGGGACCGGACGTGGATTTGCCGCAAGAGGAAAATGAAGAAAGCAGCGACGAAAGCGATGAGGACAATCTGGACGATGAGGAACCCGGAAAGGATAAGAAGAAAGAACAGTGAGTCAAGTTAATGTTTCTGAAGTCGAATCTTAGGAAACGTCTGGAGGCTATCCGTGAGTATCAACTGAAGCGACTTCGTTATTACTATGCTGTAAGTATATTTGTTTCTTCTTGACAAACTTGAGTAAAGGTCGTCGAGACGAACAGCGTCGAGACGGCCGGGACGATCTACGATGCTTGTGATGGTGTCGAGTACATGACGAGTGGCCTAAAGATGGATCTTCGCTTCATTCCGGATGATATGGAATTCGATGTTTGTGAAGCTTGTTTACTGTAAAAGTCGTCTTCAGGAATCTCGAGTTCGAGATCGAGCAAAGGCATCGGAGCTGGCGGATGATGCGAAGACCTTCCAACCAGTGAACTTCGAACACTCGGCCGCGGCTAGTTCGAAAGCGAAGCTGTACTGGGATGAAACCGATCCCGAACGACTTCTGAAGGCGAGAGCCGCTTTTGAGTAAGAGCTAGTGTTGTTTGAGAAAATTTTCTTTAGCGAGGACGCAGACTTGGATGCAGCCCGAGATTTGATTGCGGATTCGGACGAATCGGATGAAGACGAGCCCGTGGCGAATGAAGACGGAGAGGTGAAGCTGAGTCGGGCCGAACGAATCAAGCTCCTTCTCGACGCTGCTGGCATCAAGAGAGATGGAGAGGAGAGGATGGTTGTCGACTGGGGAGACGGCAAGGAAGAGAAGGAGAAGCGGCCGAAGAAGGAAGAAAGACCGTCGGACAAGGACAAGGTTTGTTGGCGAATTCGAATACCTCGTCTTTAGGAGAAGACGCCGTGGCAAGCCTACCTGGATAAAAAGAAGGCGAAGAAGAAGGAGCACAAGGATAAGATCAAGGATTTGAAGAGGAAGGCAAGAGGTAATGAAGAAGAGGAAGAACCCAAACAAGGTATGTTCATTTTCAAACTTAGAAGTTATCTTTCTTAGAAGAAAAGCCGAAGAAGCAGCGAAAGACGGTTGAGACGGAGGATCGATCGGAAGAGGTGGCTGCCGATCCGCGATTCCAGGCGATCTTCACCGACTCAGCCTTTGCCATCGACCAGGCTTCCAATCAGTTCAAGGTTGATTCTTTTTTGATTGTTGAGGTTTTATCTTTTGTTCAGGACACGAAACTCATGGACAAGCAAGTGAAGGCCCGAGTGGAGAACGAGAAGCCGACGAAGAAGGAAGACGCCTCGGGACTCGTCGAGAAGCTGAAGAAGAAGTCGTCCAAGTGGAAGAAATGAGAGAGAAGACTGTCAGGTTGTTATGCTCTTGTTGCTTGTTTCTTGTTATTGGATGAAGATGAAGAGTAAACGGTCTAGTTAGACTTGTCGATGATCCGTTTGCATTCTCCTCTGAAGTGTGTTTCAAAGACTTAGAAGAAGAAGGCGAAAAAGCCAACTCTGGGAGGAGGCACCCGAAGCACTATAAACAGAGTCGTCAAAAGGTGTGAGCAAAGAGAGACGTTTCACGTTCTTCTCTCGCATTGCCCCGGTCTATAAGGGGTGGTAACTTAGTAGTTGGACTATTTGAACTTTCCGACTTCGTTTCGAGTTTCCTGACCCGATTCAAAGTGG